>CM069413.1:38334746-38572246 GCA_035609135.1 Eleutherodactylus coqui | reverse complement strand
GGGAGCATAGTCGGCACCCAAATCCTCTACCACCGCTTCTCAATTACACGTATTACAGCCTCAACACCCTTCACAAACTAGATTGGCATCAATAAAAGGGACGCCCGGCCGCGCTGCGCCAACCTGCCACAGACCAAAATAACGCCTAAAACCGGCCGTCCAGCGAGGACAATGTGATCTCTGAGCTCAGAGGATAAGGGAACCGCACTATTACCCTGCCAAACCATTCAGGTCTAACTATTTGTGGGACATATTGGGGTCTGGACTAACATTAAAGGTTTCCAATCTCTGCCCAAATAGCAAGACAGTATTTACATAAGGGGATTACATACAAAGCAATTCCTAAAGAAATTCTTATCAGAACTGACCGGGACGGATCTGATCATTAGTACAGGATAGAAGGAATATACCAGCAGCATACTTCTTGTACCCAAGTCAGGGATGGACTTTAAACATGCATAGCCACCTGAAAGATCCTGATCCGACCAGATCCAAGAAATCCAGAATAAAGCAAATATGATGGCAGCATAAACGCTGTTGATCTCCAAAGAGATTTTTCTTTTATTTCTTCCACAAAAAGTTACACAACGTTTCGACTTGCATCTTTGTCAAGTACTTGACAAAGACGCAAGTCGAAATGTTGTGTAACTTTTTGTGGAAGAAATAAAAGAAAAATCTCTTTGGAGATCAACAGCGTTTATGCTGCCATCATATTTGCTTTATTCTGATCATCAGTACAAACGGAGGAACGGCTGCACGTGATTCCCATATGTAAAAGAATGAAGGAAAACTTTAGAGGGGTTGGGTTCCTCATCCTGCAGTTATCCCAGCCCCATATACATCCTCTCCCCTCCCCGCCAATCCCAGCCCCATATACATCCTCTCCCCCCCCCCCGCCAATCCCAGCCCCATATACATCCTCTCCCCCCCCCCCCGCCAATCCCAGCCCCATATACATCCTCTCCCCCCCCCCGCCAATCCCAGCCCCATATACATCCTCTCCCCCCCCCCCCCCCGCCAATCCCAGCCCCATATACATCCTCTCCCCCCCCCCCCCGCCAATCCCAGCCCCATATACATCCTCTCCCCCCCCCCCCGCCAATCCCAGCCCCATATACATCCTCTCCCCCCCCGCCAATCCCAGCCCCATATACATCCTCTCCCCCCCCCCGCCAATCCCAGCCCCATATACATCCTCTCCCCCCCCCCCCCGCCAATCCCAGCCCCATATACATCCTCTCCCCCCCCCCCGCCAATCCCAGCCCCATATACATCCTTTCCCCCCCCCCCGCCAATCCCAGCCCCGTATACATCCTCCCCCCCCCCGCCAATCCCAGCCCCGTATACATCCTCCCCCCCCGCCAATCCCAGCCCCGTATACATCCTCCCCCCCCCCAATTCCAGCCCCGTATACATCCCCCCCCCAATCCCAGCCCCGTATACATCCTCCCCCAATCCCAGCCCCGTATACATCCTCCCCCAATCCCAGCCCCGTATACATCCTCCCCCAATCCCAGCCCCGTATACATCCTCCCCCAATCCCAGCCCCGTATACATCCCCCCCCAATCCCAGCCCCGTATACATCCCCCCCCCATCCCAGCCCTATACACATCCCCCCCCAATCCCAGCCCCATATACATCCTCTCCCCCCCCAATCCCAGCCCCATATACATCCTCTCCCCCCCCAATCCCAGCCCCATATACATCCTCTCCCCCCCCCAATCCCAGCCCCATATACATCCTCTCCCCCCCCCAATCCCAGCCCCATATACATCCTCTCCCCCCTCAATCCCAGCCCCATATACATCCTCTCCCCCCTCAATCCCAGCCCCATATACATCCTCTCCCCCCTCAATCCCAGCTTCATATACATCCTCTCCCCCCCAATCCAAGCCCCATATACATCCTCTCCCCCCAATCACAGCCCCAGATACATCCTCTCCCCCCAATCACAGCCCCATATACATCCTCTCCCCCCAATCACAGCCCCATATACATCCTCTCCCCCCAATCACAGACCCATATACATCCTCTCCCCCCAATCACAGCCCCATATACATCCTCTCCCCCCAATCACAGCCCCATATACACCCTCTCCCCCCCCCCAAATCACAGCCCCATATACACCCTCCCCCCCAAATCACAGCCCCAAATACATCCTCCCCCCCCAAATCACAGCCCCAAATACATCCTCTCCCCCCCCCCATTACAGCCCCAAATACATCCTCTCCCCCCCCCCATTACAGCCCCAAATACATCCTCCCCCCCCATTACAGCCCCAAATACATCCTCCCCCCCCCATTACAGCCCCAAATACATCCTCCCCCCCCATTACAGCCCCAAATACATCCTCCCCCCCCCATTACAGCCCCAAATACATCCTCCCCCCCCCATTACAGCCCCAAATACATCCTCTCCCCCCCATTACAGCCCCAAATACATCCTCTCCCCCCCATTACAGCCCCAAATACATCCTCCCCCCCCCCATTACAGCCCCAAATACATCCTCCCCCCCCCCATTACAGCCCCAAATACATCCTCTCCCCCCCCCCCCATTACAGCCCCAAATACATCCTCCCCCCCCATTACAGCCCCAAATACATCCTCCCCCCCCATTACAGCCCCAAATACATCCTCTCCCCCCCCCCCCCATTACAGCCCCAAATACATCCTCCCCCCATTACAGCCCCTAATACATCCTCTCCCCCCCCCATTACAGCCCCAAATACATCCTCTCCCCCCCCCCCCATTACAGCCCCAAATACATCCTCTCCCCCCCCCCATTACAGCCCCAAATACATCCTCTCCCCCCCCCCCCATTACAGCCCCAAATACATCCTCTCCCCCCCCCATTACAGCCCCAAATACATCCTCTCCCCCCCCCATTACAGCCCCAAATACATCCTCTCCCCCCCCCAAATACATCCTCCCCCCCCCCCATTACAGCCCCAAATACATCCTCTCCCCCCCCCCCCGCCAATCCCAGCCCCATATACATCCTCTCCCCCCCCCCCCCGCCAATCCCAGCCCCGTATACATCCTCTCCCCCCCCCATTACAGCCCCAAATACATCCTCTCCCCCCCCCAAATACATCCTCTCCCCCCCCCCCATTACAGCCCCAAATACATCCTCTCCCCCCCGCCCCGCCAATCCCAGCCCCATATACATCCTCTCCCCCCCCCCGCCAATCCCAGCCCCATATACATCCTCTCCCCCCCCCCCCCGCCAATCCCAGCCCCATATACATCCTCTCCCCCCCCCCCGCCAATCCCAGCCCCATATACATCCTCTCCCCCCCCCCCCCAATCCCAGCCCCGTATACATCCTCCCCCAATCCCAGCCCCGTATACATCCTCCCCCAATCCCAGCCCCGTATACATCCTCCCCCAATCCCAGCCCCGTATACATCCCCCCCCAATCCCAGCCCCGTATACATCCCCCCCCAATCCCAGCCCCGTATACATCCCCCCCCAATCCCAGCCCTATACACATCCCCCCCCAATCCCAGCCCTATACACATCCCCCCCCAATCCCAGCCCTATACACATCCCCCCCCAATCCCAGCCCTATACACATCCTCTCCCCCCCCCAATCCCAGACCCATATACATCCTCTCCCCCCCCAATCCCAGCCCCATATACATCCTCTCCCCCCCCCAATCCCAGCCCCATATACATCCTCTCCCCCCCCCAATCCCAGCCCCATATACATCCTCTCCCCCCTCAATCCCAGCCCCATATACATCCTCTCCCCCCTCAATCCCAGCTTCATATACATCCTCTCCCCCCCAATCCAAGCCCCAGATACATCCTCTCCCCCCAATCACAGCCCCATATACATCCTCTCCCCCCAATCACAGCCCCATATACATCCTCTCCCCCCAATCACAGCCCCATATACATCCTCTCCCCCCAATCACAGCCCCATATACATCCTCTCCCCCCAATCACAGCCCCATATACATCCTCTCCCCCCAATCACAGCCCCATATACACCCTCTCCCCCCCCCAC
Organism: Eleutherodactylus coqui; assembly: GCA_035609135.1. Lineage (NCBI taxonomy): Eukaryota > Metazoa > Chordata > Amphibia > Anura > Eleutherodactylidae > Eleutherodactylus > Eleutherodactylus coqui. The sequence continues at coordinate 38,568,233 of CM069413.1, read as the reverse complement.
AAATCACAGCCCCAAATACATCCTCCCCCCCCAAATCACAGCCCCAAATACATCCTCTCCCCCCCCCCCATTACAGCCCCAAATACATCCTCTCCCCCCCCCCCATTACAGCCCCAAATACATCCTCCCCCCCCATTACAGCCCCAAATACATCCTCCCCCCCCATTACAGCCCCAAATACATCCTCCCCCCCCATTACAGCCCCAAATACATCCCCCCCCCATTACAGCCCCAAATACATCCTCCCCCCCCCATTACAGCCCCAAATACATCCTCTCCCCCCCATTACAGCCCCAAATACATCCTCTCCCCCCCCATTACAGCCCCAAATACATCCTCTCCCCCCCCCATTACAGCCCCAAATACATCCTCTCCCCCCCATTACAGCCCCAAATACATCCCTCCCCCCCCCCCATTACAGCCCCAAATACATCCTCCCCCCCCCCATTACAGCCCCAAATACATCCTCTCCCCCCCCCATTACAGCCCCAAATACATCCTCCCCCCATTACAGCCCCTAATACATCCTCTCCCCCCCCCATTACAGCCCCAAATACATCCTCTCCCCCCCCCATTACAGCCCCAAATACATCCTCTCCCCCCCCCCCCCATTACAGCCCCAAATACATCCTCTCCCCCCCCCCATTACAGCCCCAAATACATCCTCTCCCCCCCCCCATTACAGCCCCAAATACATCCTCTCCCCCCCCATTACAACCCCAAAATACATCCTCTCCCCCCCCCCAAATACATCCTCCCCCCCCCCCATTACAGCCCCAAATACATCCTCTCCCCCCCCCATTACAGCCCCAAATACATCCTCTCCCCCCCTCCCCAATCACAGCCCCATATACATCCTCTCGAACCCCCCCCCCCCAAAATCACAGCCCCCAAATACATCCTCCCCCCCCCATTACAGCATCAAATACATCCTCTCCCCCCCCCCCCACAAAATCACAGCCCCATATACATCCTCTCCCCCTTCTAACCACATATACTGTCCTCTCCTTCTCAATCATCATAGCCACATACTGAAGTCCGAGCACTGGCACGGGACACCATATACTGCATTTGTTATTATTGGGGGAAGGAGTTGTCCTGAGAGGTTACAACTTAAACAATCCTTTTAAAGAGAACCTGCCTAAAGTACGAGGTTACAGGGAGTCGGGTGATGTGTATGTGCAAATGTATGTATATAAAAAATTTTTAAACTTGGCCCCTCTCGGTTTCCTGCGGTACCAGCAGCTGAGGTCCACACGAAAAACCAACTCTTTTCCGAGTCCCCGATGCGTGCGCTTCTATACATGTCTATGTGCATACAAGACTCGGGGGGGGGGGATTTTCAGTGCCAACTTCAGCTGCAGGCACGGCACCGGAAACAGCGGGCAGGGCAGTATACACAATACTGTCACCATCGCCCCAGCAGCACCGTTAGCTGGTGGTGTTTTAGGCAGGTTCTCCTTAAGTAGAACAATGGACAATTACAGCTGTTTTAACATAAAACTGTGTTTTATGAAGAGAAAGTGGTTTCTGCAGATGCAGCATTAAGGAGGGGTGCGGAGAGTCAGCTGAGGTAATGAGTTTGTTGGGTGAACTTTTCATAATGCATACGCCGCTTCTAATCACTCATCTCCATATCAAAACCTATTTCTGTCTTTTTCTCCATTGCTGACAATGGCTCGGCGTGGCAATTGTGAGCCAAGTTAAGAGTAATAAAAACAGGAAGGAAAATGTTCGCACACCGGCAGGGTAGTACATTATCTGCCACAGAAAGTACATTAAGAGGGGTTATGGGTACCCTAACAAAAAGTATCGTTCATCGTTAAATAGATAATCTCCTAAAATATTCCAGGATTAAAATGTCAGAATAGCGCCACCTGCTGTCTTTATTCTGTGTCCACCTCAGTAAATAGTCCAAGGTGGTCACTTTTATGTCTCTCTTTGCTCACTGGGTACATGGGGGGATCCCAGGTGTCCTGAAGCTTCAGGGTCTCCTATGCTGAGCAACAGCAATTACAGTAACGCCGTCTTCTCTCATAGCGCCGCCTCAACTTCTTTTCCAACATGCAGTGAACACACTGGAGCTTCAGAAGCCTCTCATCATACTGGAGATGCCTCCATGTAGCCAGTGGAATACACTGAGCATGTGTGACCACTTTGGAACGCTTACTGAGATGGACAGAATATTAACAGCAGGTGGCGCTATTCTAAAGTCAGTCCTGGAAAATATATGGGGATTAAAAAAAGAGGGGATTTAAATGTAAACACACATTTCTTTATAGGTATGGGCTGGATGTAACTATAAACTATATTCTCTGTGGGACAACACAGTAAAGGAGAAACCACCGCCAGGTTCATGTTGTTGGAACCACATAACAGGACAGGCTCCTACAGTGCAGGCATAGAAGTTTTATTTCCTAAAAAAAAAAAAAATCGCGTTTTTGAAAAAACATACATTAAAAATTCTCTTGGAGGATTGCAGTCAGGAGGTGGGCCATGCCAACAGACCGACAGGTCTCTCTTATTGCGTTCAGCATCCAGATAAAATAACGCGACATTCCCAGGGTTTGCACAATTCCGGCGATACCACGATTATACAGGGTTTTTATACTTCAAAAACACTGTAAAAATGTGATTTTGCGTCGCCACATTTTCCAATCAAGTTTTTATTTTTCTTCTGAGAGACCTCTATGAGGGCTTGTTTTTTTTGCAGGCGAGCGCTAGTCTTCACGAATCTCAATTTTGGGAACACATTTTATTTTTTCCCTTACGGAGGAAATTTTAACAAAATCAGCAATTCCGGAATTTTTTTCCTAAGGTGTTCCCAATCTATATATATAAAATTGAATGTATGTCTGTCTGTGTGTCTGTCTGTTTGTCCTTTATGCGCTACTACGCCATTCATCCGATCGCCATGAAACTTTGGGAAGTTGTTGAGTACACTCCTGGGAAGATTATAGGCATAGTACATTTATGCTACGATAAACGGCGCGCGTGCGAGCGTCGTCGGCAGTTACGACCCCCCATGTAGATTGTTCGATTTCCATCATTGCCACTAATTCTCTCACTTCCCGATGTCGTAGAAACATGAAATTTGGCACGAGCATTGATTATGTCATAAATAGGAAAAGTTAATAGGTCCCAACTTGATTATTCAATTGTAAGCGCCAAAGAATTAGCGTCCAAATTTTATGTACGGAATCTAATTTTCTCGCTTCCCAATGTCATAGAAACGTGAAATTTGGCACGAGCATTGATTATGTCATAAATAGGAAAAGCTAATGGGTCCCAACTCGATTATTCAATTCTATGCGCCAAAGAATTAGCGTCCAAATTTTACGTACGGAATCTAATTCTCTCACTTCCTTATATATAAATTAATGTATGTCTGTCTGTCTGTCCTTTATGCATTACTACACCATTCATCTAATCGCCATGAAACTTTGGGAAGTTGCTGAGTACACTCCTGGGAAGATTACCGGCATAGTACAACTATCCTACAATAGGTGGTACGCGTACGAGCATCGTCGACAGTTATACCCCCCAGACAAAGATCGTTTGATTTCCATCTCAAGCACGAAAGCAAAAGGCATTACGAGCAACGGGATGAGTGTTCAACTACAAAATGATGCATCTGCCGAACGTTTCGCAAGACAATTGCTGGATATTGAGAATGCTGAGGTAAAATGAAAGCTGTGCTGTGATTGGTTGCTATTTCTTATACTGCTGAGGTAAAATGAAAGCTGTGCTGTGATTGGTTACTATTTCTTATACTGCTGAGGTAACATGAAAGCTGTGCTGTGATTGGTGGCTACTTCTTATACTACTGAGGTAACATGAAAGCTGCGCTGCAATTCGTTGTTATATATTATACCACTGAGGTAACATGAAAGCTGCGCTGTGATTGGTTGTTATATATTATACTGCTGAGGTAACATGAAAGCTGCGCTGTGATTGGTTGTTATCTAGATATATAAAAACGAATGAATGTATGTCTGTCTGTCTTCGCAGCAACGCGCGACGTGTAAGCTAGTCTATATATATAAAATTTAATGTATGCGTGTGTGTCTGTCTGTGTTTGTCCTTTATGCGCTACTACACCATTCATCCAATCGCCATGAAACTTTGGGAAGTTGTTGAGTACACTCCTGGGAAGATTATAGGCATAGTACAACTATGCTATGATAAATGGCGCGCGTGCGAGCGTCGTCGACAGTTACGAACCCCCCACGTAGATTGCTCAATTTCCATCATTGCCACTAATTCTCTCACTTCCCGATGTCGTAGAAACATGAAATTTGGCACAAGCATTGATTATGTCATAAATAGGAACAGTTAATAGGTTCCAACTCCATTTTTCAATTCTACGCGCCAAAGAATTAGCGTCCAAATTTTACGTACGGAATCTAATTCTCTCATTTCCCAATGTCATAGAAACTTGAAATTTAGCACGAGCATTGATAATGTCATAAATAGGAAACGCTAATGGGTCCCAACTCGATAATTCATTTCTAAGCGCCAAAGAATCAGCGTCCAAATTTTATGTACGAAATCTAATTTTCTCACTTCCCAGTGTTATAGAAACTTGAAATTTGGCATGAGCATTGATTATGTCATAATTAGGAAAAGCTAATGGGTCCCAATCCGATTAATTCTAAGCGCAAAAGAATTAGCGTCCAAATTTTACGTACGGAATCTAATTCTCTCACTTCCGGATGTAATTTGGCATGAGCATTGATTATATCATAATTAGGAAAATTTAATGAGTCCCAACCCGATTCTTCAATTCTAAGCGCCAAAGAATTAGCGTCCAAATTTTATGTACGGAATCTAATTTTCTCACTTCCCAATGTCACAGAAACTTGAAATTTGGCATGAGCATTGATTATGTCATAAATAGGAAAAGCAAATGGGTCCCAATCCGATTATTTAATTCTAAGCGCCAAAGAATTAGCGTTCAAATTTTACGTACGGAATCTAATTTTCTCACTTCTTGATGTCATAGAAACTTGAAATTTGGCACGAGCATTGATTATGTCATAAATAGGAAAAGCAAATGGGTCCCAATCCGATTATTTAATTCTAAGCGCCAAAGAATTAGCGTCTAAATTTTACGTACGGAATCTAATTCTCTCACTTCCCGATGTAATTTGGCACGAGCATTGATTATATCATAATTAGGAAAATTTAATGAGTCCCAACCCGATTCTTCAATTCTAAGTGCCAAAGAATTAGCGTCCAAATTTTACGTACGGAATCTAATTCTCTAATTTCCCAATGTCATAGAAACTTGAAATTTGGCACGAGTATTGATTAGGTCATAAATTGAAAAAGCGAATGGGTCCCAACTCAATTATTCAATTCTAAGCGCAAAAGAATAAGCGTCCAAATTTTACGTATGGAATCTAATTCTCTTACTTCCTGATGTCATCTATATATATATATATATATATATATATATATATATATATATATATATATATATATATATATATATATATATATATATATATATATATATATATATATATAAATGAATGTCTGTCTGTCCTTTATGCATTACTACACCATTCATCTAAATCGCCATGAAACTTGTTGTTGAGTACACTCCTGGGAAGAGTACTGTCATAGTACAACTATACTACCATAGGTGGTGCGCGTGCGAGCATCGTCAACAGTTATGCCCCCCAGACAAAGATCATTTGATTTCCATTAGAAGCACGAAAGCAAAAGGCATTACGAGCAACGGGATGCGTGTTCAACCAGAAAATGATGCATCCGCCGAACGTTTCGTAAGACAATTGCTGCATATTGAGAATGCTGAGGTAAAATGAAAGCTGTGCTGTGATTGGTTGCTATATATTATACTGCTGAGGCAACATGAAAGCTGTGCTGTGATTGGTTGATACTTCTTATACTACTCAGGTTACATGAAAGCTGTGCTGCGATTGGTTGCTACTTATACTACTGAGGTTACATGAAAGCTATTTTTTATATTGCTGAGGCAGAATAAAAGTTGCGCTGTGATTGGTTGTTATTTCTCTTTCTGCTGAGGTAACATGAAAGCTGTGCTGTGATTGGTTGTTATATATCATACTGCTGAGGTAACATGAAAGCTGCGCTGTGATTGGTTGTTATATATTATAAAGCTAAGGTAACATGAAAGCTGTGCTGTCATTGGTTATTATCTAGATATATAAAAACATAGTCTGTCTGTCTTCGCAGCAACGCGCGATGGGTAAGCTAGTACTATATAAAAACACTCATTGTAAAAACAATCCCTCCCCTAGAAGTTGTCGCAATTGAATGAAAACTTTCTCTGTGTGATTGTAACATTGTTATAAGTGCTTACAATATCAGATCAAAAGCATCATTTATAGTGGAGAACTGACCCCTTGTAGGGAGGCTCTAGTACCCTGTTGTACCCCTGTAGCTTGTATACAAGATGTGATGCAAGTGGGCATGGAGGCTCTAGTACCCTGTAGTATCATCTCTAGCTTGGATACAAGATGTGATACAGGCGGGCATGGAGGCTCTAGTACCCTGTTGTACCACTTCTAGGTTGGATACAAGATGTCATACAGGCAGGCATAGAGGCTCTAGTACCCTGTTGTCCAGCCTCTAGCTTGGATACAAGATGTGATACGGGTGGGCATTGAGGCTCTAGTACCCTGTTGTATCACCTATAGCTTGGATACAAGATGTGATACGGGCGGGCATTGAGGCTCTAGTACCCTGTTGTGCAGTCTCTAGCTTGTATACAAGTTGTGATGCAAGTGGGCATGGAGGCTCTAGTACCCTGTAGTATCGTCTCTAGCTTGGATACAAGATGTGATACAGGTGGGCATGGAGGCTCTAGTACCCGGTTGTACCGCCTCTTGCTTGGATACAAGATGTGATATGGGCAGGCATGGAGGCTCTAGTACCCTGTTGTATACAAGCTAGAGGTGGTACAAGATGTGATACAGGTGGACATTGAGGCTCTAGTAACCTGTTGTACCACCTCTAGCTTGGATACAAGATGTGATACGGACGTGCATGTAGACTCTAGTACCCTGTTGTACTGTCTCAAGCTTAGATATAAGATGTGATACAGACGGTCATGGAGGCTCTAGTACCGTGTTGTACCACCTCTAACTTGGATAGAAGATGTAATACAGGCGGGAATAGTGGTTCTAGTACCCTGTTGTACTGCCTGTAGCTTGTATACAAGATGTGATACAGGCGGGCATGGAGGCTCTAGTACCCTGTTGTACCACCTCTAGATTGGATACAAGATGTAACATGGGTGGGCATGGAGGCTCTAGTACCCTGTTGTTCCGCCTCTAGCTTGGATACAAGATGTGATACAGGCGGGCATGGAGGCTCTAGTACCCTGTTGTACCACCTCTAGATTGGATACAAGATGTAACATGGGTGGGCATGGAGGCTCTAGTACCCTGTTGTACCACCTCTAACTTGGATAGAAGATGTAATACAGGCGGGCATGGAGGCTCTAGTACCCTGTTGTACCACCTCTAGATTGGATACAAGATGTAACATGGGTGGGCATGGAGGCTCTAGTACCCTGTTCCGCCTCTAGCTTGGATACAAGATGTGATACAGGCGGGCATGGAGGCTCTAGTACCCTGTTGTTCCGCCTCTAGCTTGGATAGAAGATGTAATACAGGCGGGCATGGAGGCTCTAGTACCCTGTTGTACCACCTCTAGATTGGATACAAGATGTAACATGGGTGTGCATGGAGGCACTACTATCGTGTTGCACCGAATCTCGCTTGGTTACAAGATGTGATACAGAGGGGCATAGAGGCTCTAGTATCCTGTTGTACCACCTTTAACTTGAATACAAAATGTGATACAGGTGGGCATAGAGGCTCTAGTACCCTGTTGTACCACCTTTAACTTGAATACAAAATGTGATACAGGTGGGCATAGAGGCTCTAGTACCTTGTTGCACCACCTCTAGCTTGGCTACAAAATGTGAAAGAGGCAGGCATGGAGGCATAGAGACCCTGTACGGTATTCTGCATCAATATCTATCCACATATGCTGTAACTGAGCCTCTGGTTCATGCAAAAAGCCTGTAAGCTGTAGAAGTTGGCGTCCCAGCTGATCCCATATATGCTCTATTGGCCACAGAAGTGTGACAATGTTGTGGGGGCTCCTGTGACCCCCATGTGTGTGCGGCCGAACATTAATCTGATAGAAGCCCCCATGAGAAGAACACATGTGGCTGCAGGATGTCCTGAACATATCGTTGAGCTGTCATTGTCCCTCGTACCACTATTAGCCTGGGTTCACACAGGGCTGATATTCCGCGGTTTTGCCGCGGATTGCCGTTGCATATCCGCACTGCGGCAAAACCGCTGCGTTTGCAGTGCAATGCAGAACAAATGAGTTTTGCAAAAAAGCTGTTCTCACAGGACGGATTTTTTCCGCACAGCCGCAGTGCAGAAATACAACTGCGGCGCGGTTTTCAAAGATGCAGCATGTCCATTCTTCTGTCTTTTCCGCGGCGCTTTTTTATCCATAGACCTCTATGGACGCAGCCAAATCCGCACCAAATATGCGGCAAAAAGTAAAAAAGCGCTGCGGAAAACAACGCTTGCAGATTTTGCCGCAAGAAAATCCGCAAGCCAAAATTAACCTTTGAAGCAGTTTTGCCGCAGAAGCATAAACCGCAGCAAATCCGTCCTGTGTGAACCCAGACTTAGGGGTGACCGGCTGTCGTATGTGATGACCCCCACACCATCACCCCAGCAGGGGGCAGTGTTCCGCTTCACAGAGGCGCTCACTCAGAGGTCCCCAGACACAAACAAAAGACATCATTAATGCCAAAACTAAAACTGGATTAATCGCTGAAAACAACCCGTTCCGCTCCGTAGCATCCAGTGTCATTGTTCACATCATCACTGCAGACGGAGGCGACGGACGGTGGGGTTTGTCAGAGGCCATACATGTAATGGGCGCTGTAAGACCAAATGTCCTTCAGCCAAGTGCCTGAGAATGGTTCCAAAAGACATGGGGGCGTAATGATGGCACCACCCGTCTCTGGATGGCGGACAACAAAACGGTTGGAGCTGCTGGTGCTTGTTGGACAATCAGACGCTCCTCTCTACTGGTGGTCTGTCGGGCGTCCTGAGCCCGGTCACCTTCTGTGCCCTCACAAATCCTCTGGTTCTAACGGTCGGCTCAGAAACGGGGAACAATGATTGGGAATTGAAAACCAAGCCAGACTCCAACCAGACAGCTGTTTTGGGGTGCTGCAGGTTTCTGACTTGGCTAGTGGCCCATGATGCGAGTCGGAGGAGTATCGTCACTCTTTAAAGAGACACCTAGAAGAGGAGTGAGGAAAGTTTTGCGGAGAACGACAACTTCTTCTAGGGGCTGGATTTTATATGTTAAATTAATTCTGCGGTTCAGTCTGATTATATCAATACCAAATACATACATATATTTATTTTTAAAGTGCTTTACTACTTAACCCCTTAGTGACCAAGCCTGTTTGCGCCTTAATGACCAGGCCAAATTTTGCAAATCTGACACGTGTCACTTTAACATAGAATAACTCTGTAAAGGTTTTGCATATCCAAGCGATTCTGATGTTTTTTTGCCATATGTTGTACTTCATTTAGGCGGAAAAAAAAAGACTGATAGAATTTGTGTTTATTTATTAAAAGCGCCAAAATTGGGAAAATTTTGAACAAATCGTCATTTTTTCGCATTTCCAACTGCAATATCCTAAATATGTGCACACATAATATATATATATATATCTTAGCAAATATTTCTATATGTCCACCCGTTTACTTTATTTTGGGCGCACATTGGAAAAACTTTAGTTTTTTTAACCATTTAGGAGACGTACAAATTTAACATTACTTTTTAGCATTTTGAGAAACACTTTGTTTTTCTGCACCAAGCCAAGATTGGAAAGGCTCATAGGTGTCAGAATGATAGATGCCCTCACAAATGACCCCATTTTAAAAACTACATCCCTTAGTGTATTCACTGAGGAATTAATTCAATTTAGAGAAAAAGTAAAATTTCATATTTTTGCAATTCTATCATTTTAAAGACATATTTTTTTCCTATAGTTTACATGAAAATGAGGATTTACACCCCAAAATGGATACCCCTGTTTCTCCCGTGTTCAGAAATATACCCATTGGGGCCCTAATGTTATATCTTAGTCCACAACGGGACCCAAAATGAAAGGAGTAGTCAGTGTCTTTCAAAACAGAAATTTTGCTTGAAGTCCTTTTAGGCCCCATAGCACACATGTAGAGTCCTTGAGCACCCAAAACCATAGAAAACGCCCACAAATGACCCCATTTTGAATACTAGACCCCTAAGGAATTTATCTAGGGGTGTACTGCATATTTTGACGCCACAGTTTTTGAATGAATTCAAGCCAAGCAAAAGGAAAAAAAATTGTGATTTTCGTTTTTTGGGCAATTCTGTCATTTTAAAAACAGCTTTTTTTGTACAGTACACATATGAATGAAGACTTACACCCAAAAATGGATACCCCTGTTTGTCCCGTGTTCAGAGACATACCCATTGTGGCCCTAATCTACTGTTTGGAAGCACAACGGGGCCCAAAATGAAAGGAGTAGCCAGTGGCTTTCAGAACATAGATTTTGCTTGATGTCCTTTTAGGCCTCATTGCCCACTTGTAGAGTTCTTGAGAAGCCAAAACCATAGAGAACCCCCACAAAGGACCCCATTTTGAAAACTAGACTCCTTAACGAATGTATCTAGGGGGGGAATGCATATTTTGACCCCACAGTTTTTGAATAAATTCAAGCAAAGCAAAAGGAAAAAATTAGGATTTTCGTTTTTTTGGCAATTCTGTCATTTTAAAAACCGCTTTTTTGTACAGCACACATATGAAGGAAGACTTGCACCCCAAAATGGATACCCCTGTTTGTACTGTTTTCAGAAACATACCCATTGTGGCCCTAATCTTATGTCTGGATGCACAACGGGGCTCAAAATGCAGTTACCGAGTAAATCGGTAGCTTTCAGAACATAGATTTTGCTTGAAGTCCTTTTAGGCCCCATTGCCCACTTGTAGAGTTCTTGAGCGGCCATTTTGAAAACTAGACCCCTTTACGAATTTATCGAGGGGTGTACTGCGTATTTTAACCCTACAATTTTTGAATAGATCTAAGCAAAGCAGTAAGAAAAAATTACGATTTTCATTTTTTGGGCTATTGCGTCAATTTAAAACCAGGTTTTTTTTTGTACAGCACATGAATAAATGAAGACTTTCACCCCAAAATGGATACTCCTGTTTGTCCCGTGTTCAGAAACATACCCATTGTGGCCCTAATAGACTTACAGGACACATGGCTAGGCCTATAATGGAAGAAGCACCCGTTGGATATCAGGGTACAACTGAATAAATTCCAGGCCCCATCGCCCACTTATAGAGCCATTGAGCGGCCAAAACTATAAAGAACCCCCTCAAATGACCCCATTTTGAAAACTAAATAAGCTTGCGGAGGTGCGGCAGTTTCGCACAGAAGGCGCTCAACAAGCTGCTCCTGGAACTGCAGGAAGGCGAGCGTTCCCAGGGATTCTTGTAAATTGCGTATTACAGGTAGCGGTCTGAATAACGCCGGGCTCACGTGGCCGTAGGCAGAATCCGCTTCCCGAGGTCCGCAGCGGACCCCATCTGTGAGCCCGGCTGTGACCCTGCGTACGGCCGCGTAATGTACTGCGCATAACTGCCTACTCACACAGGCGGTCATGCGCAGTACACCTTTTTTTTGTTTGTATTTCCCGCACCGTTGCTTAGCGATGACGCAGGTACCCGCAGCCTGTATACAACGTAGTTGCGTATGGGCAGCGGGTATATCCACGACCATGGAGCACAATGGGCTCTATGCTGCCGATATCCGCGGTAAAATAGAACCTGCTGCGTTCTCTTTTCTGCGAGTGGATTACGCTATTCCGACCTGCTAATGTGAGCGGAATTGTGTAATCCAATGCGATTGATCTGCGTAATACCGCGGATCAGACGCATGCGGAATCTGTAATTCCTATCCGGTCATGTGAGACCGGCCTAAGGTGGATCGCTACCTTTTTATCACGTGACCGGGGACCGCTCAACGAAGCCACCCGTCACTGCTCCGGGCTCTCGGCGACCAACGTGATTTTAGATTTCCTGGGCTCCCCGACTCCTGCGCATGTGTCCGGCTTTTTGCCGGCAGTCGCATGTGCAGAATTCGGGAAGGTTCATGAAGGAAGATTGCGTCGGGGTTCAAATACGGAGACCTCTGGTAAAAAGTTTCATCTCCTCCTCTCACCGATCGCATCGGTGAGGGGAGATGAAACTTCAATTATTTTTTTTTACTTTTACGTGATCGCCATTATTGGATAACGGCGAACACGTGACCAGGAACCGCTCACCGCGCCCCCCCGTGAAATCCTCCAGGCTCTTGGCTACGTTTTGTAGCCAGGAGCAGGGAGAATTTAAATTATCCTTGCAATCCACAACTTTTGCGCATGCGTCCGCCATTTTGGCAACAGGCGTGTGCGCAGAAGCTGGGGTAAGGTCCGCGGATAAATCCGGGGGCCTTATGTAAGTACTTTCATCCTCCCTCACGAATATGATCCGTGAGGGGAGATGAAACGTAAGCGTTAACTTTTTTTAAACTTTTTTTTACTTTTTTACACTTTTTTTTTACTTTACATGATCACTGTTATCCATTGGATAACAGTGATCCCATGCTGGGTGACATCCCTCTGCTCCTGGCTACACAGAGGGATTTTGAATTTCCCCAGGCTCGAGCCCCTCTGTGCACGCACCCGACAATCATCGGGCGCGCATGCGCAGAAGGGGACTTCAGGTCCCAGGACAGCGGGGAGGACCGAGGTGAGTATTTTCACCTCCCCTCATGGATCCGATCCATGAGGGGAGGTGAAACTTTGCTTTTTTTAAACTTTTTTTTTTCACTTTTCCGCAATCGCCTTTATCCATTGGATAACGGCGATCGCGGTACTGGGGACCGCTCACCGCGGTCCCCGCTGACATCTCCTGCCTCCCGGCTACCTACAGGAGCCGGGAGCCAGGAGATTTTAAATCTCCCTCCGGGCCTTCTGCGCATGCGGCTGACGTAATGGCGCGCATGCGGCCGGCTTCGGTCCCGGAGCATCAGGAGAGCGGGGAGCAGTGCGGCGGATGGGGGTGAGTAATTTCAGCTGCCCTGATGGATCTGATCCATCAGGGCAGCTGAATCTAACTTTTTTTCAACCTTTTTTTAACTTTTATGCAATCGGCACTATCGATTGGATAGCGCCGATCGCATTGCCGGGGGGGGGGGGGGGGGGCGGGGGGGGGGGGGGATTTGGGGGGGGGGGGGGGGGGAATCCCTGCAGCCCGGGTGTACAGCTACCTGCGGGCACCGACAGCATGGAGCTGTCACGTCCAGAGCCCGAGGAGCTTTATTCTCTGCAGGACACATGTTTTTACGTCCTCGGAGAATAAAGCCCACTTGGGCAGGACGTAAAAACACTATGGGCTGGTCATTAAGGGGTTAAATCACATCTTTTTGTTAAAAAACATGTTTTTTCCCCTATTGCTGCATTCAACGCCTCCTTTTTTCTGGACAATGGTGCTGTGAGATTTTTTTTGTGTGGAACAAGATGTATTTTTCAATGGCACAATTTGGTGATTCATAGGACTTTTTGAACGCTTTTCATTTCTTCTGAAGGGGGATTTGAAAAATTAGCTATTCTGTCCAGTTTTTAATATATTTTTTTCACGGCATTCACTGTGAAGGTTAAATAATGGACTATTTTTTTATGTGCGTCATTAACCCTTTGACGCTCAAGGGCGTAAGTTTACGTCCTGGCAGCGGGGTACTTCCCGCAACAGGGCGTAAACTTATGTCCTGGGGACAGCGCAAGATCTCGCGCTATCCAGCAGCCACCTTCTACTGGCCCACCAAAACTACTAAACCCCGCGGGGAGATCTCATCCCACAGCAAGAACTGTGCTGCCTCATCCCCGCACCCTATTTATTTAAAGATACAGTACCATCACTTCAAACAGTATTAATCATTAGAGATGAGCGAATCTACTTGTTTAGGGCGTTTTTGCACTAGAGCACCGCTTTTTCCGAGTAACTGACTACTTGGACGAAAAGATACGGGGGGCGCCGGGGGTGAGCGGGTGGTTGCAGAGGGGGGGGGGGGGGGGGAAGAGCCCCTCCCCCTGTTCCTCACTGCTACCCTCCGCCGCCCCCGAATCTTTTTGTCTGAGTAGTCAGTTACTCGGAAAAAGCGGTGCTCGAGTGCGAAAACACCCGAACCGAGTACGCTCTATTAATTATCTAGAAGGAATCAGGAAAAAGAGAAGGGACCCCTCTACACATCGCTAGTCTAAGGCTGGGTTCTCACATGCCGGAATCCCAGCGGAAATCTCACGGTTTAGGAGAAGCGAAAAACCGCGAGATTTCTGCTGGGAAAGTGCCGCTGCAAAACCCGCAGCACTTAGCCGCAGGTTTTGGAGTGGCTTGGCTGCACACGTTTCCACTGCAGCCGGCGCTACCATAGAGGAGAGCGCGTCCGCAACGGGGGGGGGGGGGATGAACATGCTGCGGCCGGCGAATCCACGACACAAGGCCGGCTTTGCCGCGAAGGATTCGCCATCCTGTGTGGACGAGATTTCTCAGATATGTGGCTGGCTAATCCCGGGATTAGCAGCAGCATGTAGATTCGCCGCGGTGAAATTCTATATTTCTGCAGGTATTCCACCCTCTCTGTGTCCCAGCCCTCCCTAGGACGACTGATTGGGGTATACTGGTTACAGTACGCTAGACGTTCAGTTCAAATGGTTTCTGTATAAGAAGATTTTCCTATGGACCAAGTATGCTGATTCTTATCTGCCCTTTTGTACATACCAAAAGGATGTACATGACATGTTCACAAAACGTATGGAGTAGGAGGCCTTCAGGGTCATTCACATGGGCGTATCTGCCCCACATATTATGTACGCAATTACGAGCGCTGCACAGAGAATAGAACCCATTGATTTCATTGGGTTCGTTCATGTGTATTTTTTTTTTCTCCCAACGCTGTGTTTAATTGCGTGAAGAAATACGCGACGGGTCCCATTATGGCGTGCATTATACACTGCAATAGGCTGTTGAAGTGAATGGGCCGCAGCGAATACACAGGAAACCTGCGTATGTATGCAGCATATACATCGGCTCTTCTGCGTACTTCTTTGCACATACACAACGCCTTTCTGCGCACAACCGCACTGCGGCAGGGACACACACAGGCATAAAACGATTTCTGGTCGTGTAAACATGCAGCGTATTTACGCAACTGAAATACGCTTACGCCCGTGTGACTAGGCCCTTACAGAGGGATCTACCCAAATATCTGCACAGACACAAATAAAATACTGACCTTCCGCTTGTGACGCCGGAGAACGGGCCCATTTTTTGATGCAGTTCAGGTGGAAAACATGGTAGCAGCTCTGACAGCTCCACACCGGCGCCATGACGCGTATGATGTCGCAGCACACCATGCACTCGTACTTCTCTGCGGATAGCTGCTCGATCAGAGACCCTGGAAGAGAGGAACCAGCGTTAGAGGGGACAGTAAAATACGTATGGGTGCGAGCCGCGCCAAATCCACATCTAGACGTGGGCCATTCATTGGAATAGCAATCCGCGTCACAGTCTAAAGCGTACGGATTTGGGGGCTCAGGGGAAATCTGCGGCGGATTAGAAAAGGAAAAAAAAGCGCTAATCCCCTGCGGATTATAACAGAGCGGTGTCAGGGTCTGCGGTCATTCACATAACGCGAAATACACAGTGAAGAGAGAATGAGGATTTTAAAAACACAGCATGTGATATCTTGGGGTGTATCACGCACCATAACTACTCATGGAAACAAATGGGCGCACGTAAATATACAGAAAACCTAGAAATACATTTATTTAGGCTTAAAATCAAATGGTATTTCATATGTTTTTACACAACGCCGCTTAGTTATGCATGTGAAAACAACTACGGATAGGCAGAAACACGCGAGGTATCCGTGTATAGCGGCGGGGGAATACGCTGCGTGTTCACAGGCTGAGTACACATATGGCCTCGTGGACGCACCCTGTATTTACAGGAGGAGGTAATAAACGTCACAGAAGAGTCTGACTTCTACAACGTGCGACGCTGCAAACACTGAATGGGATTCTTCCACCAACAGCTTTGACATAGGACGTAAAAAAGGCGAAAAAGCATTTATCCAGGGAATTTATGTTAGTTTGTAATAAAAGTTTCTTACAACAAAACAAACCAATTTCCATCATGTGTGGCAGAGCCGTCTCCCACCGCAGACCCCCGACCACCATACAAGGACCCGCTGGCCGGTAGATCACAACGCATGGAGGTGATCCGATGACACAGGACCATAAAACTAGCACTATAATGGCACTTTTTTCATTCCTTTCCTGCAGAAATAAAAATCATTATTGGCTCATTCACCATTTACTGTTTGGTGTAAATACCGATTGTTCAGTCGTTATTAGTGATATGTCACATGACACCGCCGGGGTACGTCACCCAGTATGCCACATGACACCGCCGGGGTACGTCACCCAGTATGCCACATGACACCGCCGGGGTACGTCACCCAGTATGCCACATGACACCGCCGGGGTACGTCACCCAGTATGCCACATGACACCGCCGGGGTACGTCACCCAGTATGCCACATGACACCGCCGGGGTACGTCACCCAGTATACCACA
Organism: Eleutherodactylus coqui; assembly: GCA_035609135.1. Taxonomy (NCBI): domain Eukaryota; kingdom Metazoa; phylum Chordata; class Amphibia; order Anura; family Eleutherodactylidae; genus Eleutherodactylus; species Eleutherodactylus coqui. The sequence goes on along the minus strand of CM069413.1, from coordinate 38,551,460 downwards.
TGACACCGCCGGGGTACGTCACCCAGTATACCACATAACACCACAGGGGTACATCACCTAGTATACCACATAACACCGCAGGGGTACATCACCTAGTATACCACATAACACCACAGGAGTATATCACCTAGTATACCATATAACACCACAGGGGTATATCACCTAGTATACCATATAACACCACAGGGGTATATCACCTAGTATACCACATAACACCACAGGAGTATATCACCTAGTATACCACATAACACCACAGGAGTATATCACCTAGTATACCATATAACACCACAGGGGTATATCACCTAGTATACCACATAACACCGCAGGGGTACATCACCTAGTATACCACATAACACCACAGGAGTATATCACCTAGTATACCACATAACACCACAGGGGTATATCACCTAGTATACCACATAACACCACAGGAGTATATCACCTAGTATACCATATAACACCACAGGGGTATATCACCTAGTATACCACATAACACCACAGGAGTATATCACCTAGTATACCACATAACACCACAGGAGTATATCACCTAGTATACCACATAACACCACAGGGGTATATCACCTAGTATACCACATAACACCACAGGGGTATATCACCTAGTATACCACATAACACCACAGGGGTACATCACCTAGTATACCACATAACACCACAGGGGTATATCACCTAGTATGCCACATAACACCACAGGGGTATATCACCTAGTATGCCACATAACACCACAGGGGTACATCACCTAGTATACCACATAACACCACAGGGGTATATCACCTAGTATGCCACATAACACCACAGGGGTACATCACCTAGTATACCACATAACACCACAGGGGTATATCACCTAGTATGCCACATAACACCACAGGGGTATATCACCTAGTATGCCACATAACACCACAGGGGTACATCACCTAGTATACCACATAACACCACAGGGGTACATCACCTAGTATACCACATAACACCACAGGGGTACATCACCTAGTATACCACATAACACCACAGGGGTACATCACCTAGTATACCACATAACACCACAGGGGTACATCACCTAGTATACCACATAACACCACAGGGGTATATCACCTAGTATACCATATAACACCACAGGGGTATATCACCTAGTATACCACATAACACCACAGGGGTACATCACCTAGTATACCATATAACACCACAGGGGTACATCACCTAGTATACCATATAACACCACAGGGGTACATCACCTAGTATACCATATAACACCGCAGGGGTACATCACCTAGTATACCATATAACACATATGTCGGCCGATTCTTCCCCTTATAACATACGTACATATGCCCATTTATGTGACCAAAACCCACAATCCGCCCCGTAAGCCCGGCCTAAAGACTGCATGACGTCCATCAGTAAAAGACAAAACCAACATCCTCTCATCCGAGGATCGCGCACCGATGCCTTTGTGCCGTGGGTTACCAGTCTTCACGCAGAAGACTAATCTGCCAAGGGGGACCGAAATCTGAACAGCGGATCCACGGGACATCAAATATTTATCATTTCATTCAAGCAGAGGAAAACGGCAATTAGTTAGTAGAAAGCTTTTCCCCCAGCGCCCTCGGAAGGAGGAGGGGTGTACTACAGGGGGGTCTGGGGATTTCAGACGTCCCTGAAGGCTCTTTACAACTCAATATGCCAAGTGCAGAATGCAGGCAAGAGCCCGCCGCCGGCTCCCGGGTAATAGAGTATATTCTGCTCTCCCGCTGAGATTATCTGTCCTTATTTACATATTTCAGGGGCGGCAGGGACGTCTAATCAGGAAGAAATAAACAGTTTCAGAAGATGATGAAAGCCGATGCAGAGGACTTATCTGGTGGAAGCGAGAACATGTTCCATATTTGTGGTCAATCTAGTAGGGCAGCAGTCAGCCGCTCCACGCTGTCCACACATCGCCAGGCTCCCTTATTACAGTCAGCTATGCTCTTAAACGCTGAGGCATTTCAGAGAAACACATTATAAAGAGGCGGTGGGGGTACTGCCTGATCGCCTAGATGATCTGCATATAAGCAAACAGTAGGGACCTCTTAATGGGGATTAACAATGCTGCGCGATGCAGAGGGGAAAAAAAAAAATCACTCATGTGTATGACCTCATTCAAAAGAATGGGGTTCATATTCGTGCATCTCAAAGAGCGATTTTATTGCCTAAGTTTTATTTTTTCAATATTTAAAGTATTGTGTAAGGGGGAGGGGAATCTTTCCGTTTTATCTGTAAAACCACTTGGATGCCGTGGACAGCAGTGACTGTAGCATACGCAGGTTAAACAACATAGAGGTGTGATTAGATGAGAAAGTGCTTACCTTCTCACACTTTCAGGGAGAAAAAAAGAAAACCACATGCGGCAGTCAGAGAGCAAATATGGTAAGAGGAGTGATAAGAGGGCCTTCACACTTGCGATCGCGATATCGCTGTGTTTTGTTTTTTTAATGCAAGTGTCAATAGGACTCTCCAATGTTAAAAACTAGAGATGAGCGAGCATACTCGGCCACGCCCCTTTTTCGCCCGAGTACCGCAATTTTCGAGTACTTCCATACTCGGGCGAAAAGATTCGGGGGGGGGGGGGGGGGGGAGGGAGAGGGCTCCCCCCTGTTGCCCGCTGCTACCAACCCGCGCCCCCCCGAATCTTTTCACCCGAGTACTGAAGTACTCGAAAATAGCGGTACTCGATCGAGTAATTACTCGAAACGAGTACGTTCGCTCATCTCTATTAAAAACACATTGCACAGAAATCCCAAATTTGCGCTTGACGGTTTGTGTGCGTTTTTAACATTAGAAAGTCCTATTGACACTTGCATTAAAAACAAAAAAAAACGCTGCGATATCGCGATCGCAAATGTGAAGGAACCCTAACAGGAACAAAAGTCCACGCTACCGCTCCCCCGAAGAACCACAGATCACTCATTGCTGCCCCCCTCTGCCCTGCACACAGACTGACATGACAGCTGTAAATCCAGTATTCCCGCTCTCACAGACGGCTGTCGATCAGCTCCCATCATGGCTATAAACAAGCTTCTGGTCGCATAAATCCAAGATTCTCAGCAAGAGTCACTTGGAGTAGAGAGAACTCTGTTCATCCAAAACTGTAATGACCTCTCCTGTTGAATGAACAGAGCTCAGTGTAATCAGTGCGTGCGTTATAAGTGGGAGAAGGTGGTGGCGGGAGAGTTAAAGAGACTGTCACTCTCACTGAGGACAGCACAAGATGCTGCCAGGCAAGCAGTCTACAGCGACATGTCTCATATTTAGCTGTGCATTACTAACATCCGTAGCAGAGCCTGCATCGGGCTGGGATATATTTGGCTTTTATTCAGGTGCTGTAGAGATGACCCCGCCCACTGACTGCTGATTGACAGCTGCTTCCCTACTCCTGTGTATAGAGCGTGGATCTCTCTGCAGCGGATGAACAGAGGATAACTTCCTCGCAGCATGATGGAAATGCTGCTACTAATAAAATACAAGTGTGATCTTTTTATATATAAAAGTTAACTTTTTTTGTATACTGCCAGTCAAACGTCCTAGAACACCTCAACTGTCCAAGTTTTTAATCGAGATTTATGCAGTTTAATGCCTCAAATATACTTTAAAATGAAAGCATAAAACAAGTAAAGATGAATAAAAATAATGGAGTAACTGTTTCACCAACCTAACTCTAGATTATTGACTCTTCACAGATGCCCCTCCACCTGATAGAATAGCTTTACACAACGGCGGCATTCCTTCTACAATTGCATTCAGATATTGTTCAGACATTTCTTCCCAACATTGTTGCAGAAGTTCCCACAAATGTGCCGCACTTGTAGGTCGCTTTGCTTTCACCCTTGAGTCCTGTTCATCCTAAACAAGGTCACTGGGGTTTAAGGCCTGCTGTCCACGGGCAATTTTTAACTACGCTTCTCGCTGCGATAATCCAACTGCAGAAGACGCAGTGAAGGCTTTCCATAGACTACTATGGAAAGTGCAGCCATGCTGTCCACGAGCAGAGAATCATAGCGACTCTCCACTCACAGGATTTAAATTGCAGCATGCTGCGATTCTCCGCGGTGAGCCTGTCAGATAGGCTCAGCGTGGAGCACTGTCAGCTCTCCCCTGCTCCCCGGATATCGCTATGCCCGTGGACAGGAGGCCTATGTCTGGAGACTCTGCAGGCCACTCAATTCTGTTTTGGATCATTGTCTTGCTGTAATATTTAATCCCTGACCAACTCGGCATACAGAGAGTATTGCATAGCGTATCAAAATGCTGTGTTGCCCTTTACACCTTTAAACCAATTTGTCCCCCCGTTTGTCCTGTGTTCATAAACATACCCACTGTGGCCCTAATATTATGTTCGTATGCACAATGGGCCCCAAACGGAGAGGAGCAGCCGATGACTTTCAGAACAGACATTTAGATTGAAGGTTTTTGCTTCTAGGCCCCGTTGCCCACTTGTAGAGCCCTTGAGCCGCCAAAACGACAGAGAACCCCCACAAATAGGGCTGCAGGGTCGGCATCGCATACGTCCGTCACTGATTCATTCTGACCATTGGGTCCTCAGCCAGAGGTGATCACAGTAATTGGACTGTTCTTCATATTTCTCACCTTGGAGTCCAACAGCAGATCTGATCTTGCAGGACAGCGGCACATATTAGGAAAATCAGTAAGTAAGAAGGGGGTTTGCATTAACCCGAGCCACTAAAAGCAGGAGAAGGGCATGCGCTTATGAAGCGATGATATTCCAAGCACTTGCCAATTCAACACCACAGCAAATTGTGACTAAAAAGCGCACGCAGCTTTTGCAAAGTGGTTTTCATGGTCTGACCGCACCCCAAGGGTACGTCACACGGCGGAATTCACAGCTGAAAGACTCCCTCTAAGTTCCACCTCTAAAATCCGCATTTTTCTGACGCAGATGTTTGCACGGTTCTACATGTGGAATAAGACATGCCTCAGATGCTCCAATGACGGGGCAGAGATAGGACCCATAGCTTATGGTTTAAGCGGTTAATGACTGCCTAAAACATGGCTATTAAACATGAACAAACTAGGAGGCCATTGATAATGATCAGGCAGTAAGCAAATCATTAGTGAGAAGTATCTGGCTGCATCGCTGCCACACCTCAGACACGCAGTACCTGAAGTACTTGGCTGCATCGCTGCCACACCTCAGACACGCAGTACCTGAAGTATCTGGCTGCATCGCTGCCACACCTCAGACACGCAGTACCTGAAGTATCTGGCTGCATCGCTGCCACACCTCAGACACGCAGTACCTGTGCAGCAGACGCCGTGTAGAACCCCGTCCTTTTATGGGAATTTCTCTCCCTTTCTGATCCACACCTGATTGTTTTCAAAAACTATATTTAATATATTTGCATTGTGTGATAGCTCCACTAAGGGTGTTATGTCCATGTGGTGCACTAAAGCGCCACGCCTCAGCACGGACGCAATAAGGTGTCCTAATAAAACCGTAACAACTCTCATAATGTTGCATAGACCAATTACACCTCTCCAGACAAAGATGGAAGGATGCCTGTCCCTTACTAATAAAGGAAAGTTGGGACCCCCTGCCTAAAAGCAGGGTGATTGTCCCGATAAGGACAGCCCCACTGTCTTCATCTGGGATCTGGCTATCCCTGATTAGGTACTGGAGATATGTACAAAACAGTACAGGACACTGTTCACACCTCATGTCTAGCCACCTGCACAGACATACAGAACACACCGTTGTTCACACCAACACACCCGGCAATGCACACCCCACAGAACAGGACTGCACATACACCACGTCTGGCCACTTGCACAGACATACGAAACACGTCGCTGTTCACAACTACACGCATGACAATGCATACCACATAGAACAGGAATCCACCCAGAATTGACATGTATACAGATAGTAAACCATAGGTAGTCTAAGTGTCCTCACACCAAGAGGATAGAGAGTCAACTACCGTGCTGACCAACAGGGAAAAGTGACAGGCATCACCCACCTGACACACACATAAAAGAGATATCTGGGAGGCTACAACTGTAAAGGAAAAGGGAGAAACCTGCGGGTGTATGCACCTGTGCGGTCACCGTACCACACACTACTCGATGCACGCACCCCAAAACGCAAGGAGGGGAGGGACAACAGGTGTCCAGACCATCCTCAGGGAAGGTGAGAGAGACTACAGACTAGCATGCATAACACCAGCTCTAAGTGGGGTTAACACAGAACGCATCAACAGAATAAGATGACCAGCATCTTCTACCAAGAGATGCTGGTATTTATGTGCAGCAGACCAGAGGGGATTGGCCGAAGAGACACTACACCCAGACAGCTCAATTAACCCTCACCTGTGAAGCAGTGTTCATGGAAACCTGTAGAACCACAGGTCCCAGACACACAACCTAACATAGGGTCCCACGCAGCATTGGCAACATGACCGACCGAGGCCAAAGATCCAGTCACAATGCAGCCAAAAGCTCCGGCAAGTGCAGCTCACTAGTGACTAACTGGTAACTGGCAGTTCATGGATAAAGGAGGGTACATTCACACGGGCGAATACAATATTACTACAAGAACTCATTAATGTACACATTTACCACTAAATGGCTACAAATAAAATCTTCCCATTTATACTTCGGGCTGTATGACTTGTGCGGGCACATAGGGTGGATTACATGTCACTACGGAAATGGGCACCCCTGGTGCGTAGCCATGATGCCACACTTGGTGTATGAACCTACAGGACGACGGTTGTGTTCTTTCTTTATAGATTATGCTCCGTTCACCAAAAATCTGAAAGTGTTACAGTGTCTGCACTTTATTTAACTGTTATTTGGGCCCCGTATGATGTACCATAATGGGGGAGTCAGTAGACGGTGCTACAAAAGCCACTATTCAACCTAAGGCTGGTCCTGCATAAGCTTCTAGATCGGCTTTATATACCACTATTTGACCAATGACATTACAATATCAGTGTCACATGACTGATGATGTCACGGAACTTGTCACACAACTAGTGAAGTTACCATTATGATGTCATAATCTATCGGGTAGTTATAAATGCCATGTAACGGAATGATTCCCCTGAGGGTTGTTGAAGGAGTTCTAGAGAGAGGAGTGCGCTATACTGTGGCTACAGCAATGGCAAAAGAGCGTTCTAAACGTATTCGAGAATTGTCCGACTCGGATAACAGCTGTGATGAGGATTTCCACCAGGTGAGCCGTCACTTCTCTATAGTCCTATTACTCTGAGCATGGCCAAGTATCCTTCTTCAGGTCCTCCTACCCAACCTGTATAACCCGACCCCAATCATAAGTCACTCTTACAGCTCCTCTTACCGGGAGAACAAAGCCTAAACAGGACGACATTTGGTTATTTCTGCCTATTAGATGCCAATAGTTGGTTAATACTAGTTTAATGTTAAACACGTCATCTTTCTTCTTGTCTTCTAGTCTCATCCAGCTAAGAAATTGAAACTTCCAGATAAAGACCAGGAAGGAGGTTTCCCAAGCAGGACAACACCCAGAGAACAAGGTACTGACCCCCCATATAATAAGGTCTATATTACTCTGTTCTATACCTTTACAATATCTTCATGTAAGACAATACCAGCATAATCTGGTTTAGTAGTTTTGCTCCCCGGATCACTGACATCTGAAGTCCCATCTAATTCCTCCTAGTAGATAAGATGCGTTTTAAACCATTTGCTTTCATTTGATTACCGCCATTAATTAGCTAACACCTTCATTTTCCCCTCTTTATCATATACAGATTCCCCAGTACGATCATCCAGCAATGACACCTGCAGGTGAGATAAATGCCCTCTTCTCAGTGCCGAGATCAGGTCCATTAGGGCTCCCACACACGCCATTGTCAATGGGACTTTCTAATGTTAAAAACACATCACAGGTTGGCGCTTTGCCATTTTTGCGCGATGCGTTTTTAACATTAGAAAGTCCCGTGGACAATCGCGTTAAAACATAAACCACAAGTGTGTGCGAGCCCTTGGTGTATTATCATAAGAGCCGCTGGATTCGTTCATCTTCTCATCTGATATCAATGCTTTCACCCACTGATTCATGAATCTATACATGTTTTCACAGTTCCAACGAGGTCATTGCTAGTTCTGATGATGAGGATTATTCTATAAGCGAGGAACCATGTCCAAAAAGTAAGGAAGAATTAGCCAACTTTTATAGCTCCACCCGGATTAATGGTATTGGACATAGTGCATTGCTCACTCCTCTTGATTATGTGTTATTACAGGACTCAGGACATCGGATATAGAAGTGGAAGACCAGCAATCTCCACTGGTCTATATTGACAGCGAAGACGATGATTGCACTGGTTAGTTACCAAGATGGTTTTTTTTGATCTTTAGAGAGGACTTCAATGAAAGTTCAATTAGACTTTAGGTTTTAAAAATTGTATCAGCCAATAACTCAAAATATTATCTTCTCATGACGATTCTTATGTTAAATCCAGGCATAATTAAGGATTTCTCTTGCCCGGAACATAACATGGAGTTAGTCACTAAGACATCTAATATTAGGTCCTCGTCAGGGTGTCCGAGTGAAGAAGAGCTAAAATGCTCTTCTAAAGTGCTGATCAGGCAAAAATTCACTGCAATGTAAAAAAGTATCCCTGGTTAGGAAAGAACTCCACGGTACTGTTGTATCTTGCCTCCACTGGAAGCTAGGGGTTTGACAGCCCGTAGAAGTAGGGAACACCAATCAGGAGAGTTAACAAGGTGTCAATGTCACTCAGCAGGTCTCCACCCATTTTTCTGGTGAAGACAAGATATAGCAGTACCGAATCACACACAGGCCTGACAATACTGCTGATAGTTATATATATATATATATAACTAACTATATATTGTACCTGGGCGAGGTTTCCCTCCCCAGACATTGATGGGTACAAGTGCCTCCACCCGCGGTCTTTATTACAGCTTCCCATTATAACACCTCATATACACTGGTCCACCATACTGGCAGATAACCTGTTATCCCTACTTTATATTTCTATACAGATAATGAAGCATTTCAACATGGAGATCAACCCACTTCAGAGAAAAGGTAAGTTATATGAAGTTCCATGTTCCCCCTGCGGCCAATTTTACCCCTATGGCAGGTCCCCCTGCGGCTGATATTACCCCTATGGCAGGTCCCCCTGCGGCTGATATTACCCCTACGGCAGGCCCCCCTTAATCTAATCACCCATTCCTTATGATTTGGTTTTGAAATGAACAAGGACTGACTGATCTATAATTTCTTATTCTTTCCAGCAGACCTACCTGCAACATCAAGGGCTGCTTTCTCAAGGACATCACTGAAGCAACATCGCCATATGTCACCCGGTTTCAGGACACCAAACGGGAGCTAGTAAACCGGTTATACAAACTATACAACCAAACCGTGTTTGAGAACAAGGTACCATATTCAGTAGTTCATCTCTGGGTTACTCATCTTGATCTTCATCTTACTTTAAAATCTGGTCATAACTTGTGAGATTTATGGATTTATCCTTGGCAGCATCGGTGGCTCCAAATAAACTAAGTGCAGTTGGACGTAGAACTTGGAGCTCCTGGGCCCTAATGCAAAATCTGTATTAGAGCCCCTCACCTACCATGTGCCAGGTATAATTCTGGCGTCTTGTGGCAGAATGGCATTGTGCCCTCTCAGGCACCCGGGCCCGGTTGGGCCTGCTACCTCTGCATCCCTATAGCTAGGCCCCTTACCGAGATTGCCAAGTTTTAACTTCATGGTCTTGATTTAGGGATGAAAAAGGTCTTTAAAATTAACTTTAATCACCAACGGCGATATTTGGACCTGTCTGAGACGATGTGACCGCTAATATCTCTAGTGATGGAAACACAGATTTAATGGTTGTTTTTTCACCTGCTTCTTCAGCTCCCCGATTCCACACTAATCATCTGGAACAGGAACATGACATCATCTGGCACCTGTCATAATGAGTTTGATGACTGGGAGGTCTCTTCCACCATAGAGATCTCTGAAACCATCTGTGACTCTGCCGGTAAGCTTCACAATCGCTGCTTTGGGGTTTACATTAATGACTCTTGTGATACATTGTGTCCTTATCACTGTGTATACTGTTCTCTTTAGACCGTGTGAGAGATACCTTAGCACACGAGATGTGCCATGCAGCCTGCTGGCTGATCAACGGAGTCCAACATGACAACCATGGAGACCTGTGGATGTCATACAGCCAAAAATTCACCAGAGTCCATCCAGAGCTGCCGCCAGTCACAAAACATCATAGTTATCGCATTAATTTCACGTTTGAATACAAGTGCGAATGGTGTGAAAAAAGGTAACGTGATATTTTATTTCTATGTAATCGTAAAGAGAGGGGGCTTCAGTGCAAAAAAAAGTGTAACCACCCCCATATTAGGCTGCATGTTTGAATAGCAGAGCAGGGGTCATAGGTTCAAATCCGAGCAAGAACAATATCCACCTAGAGTTTGTATGTTGTCCCTTGTGTACCAATAAGTAAATATAGGTTGAGATGGCCCCATGACGATAGCGCCTATTGTAAGTGATGAGTCAATTTTAAGCGCTACGGTATATGTGTGCACTATATAAATCAGTATAATAAATATCAGTAGGAACTAAAAGATTATTCAGAAAAACACATTAACCCTTTGCAATCCAATTTTGGATTCAGGGTTTCCTAGGGGGCTTTCTCTTTGTGCCATTATACAGTGGCGCCATCTGCTGGCTAGAGCCAGTACTGCAGTATGCGACATGCTGGAGAGGCTCCTGACAACAGAGCGGCCAGTAATCTACAGTAAGGATACCCTGTCGGACGTCTTCCGACATCGGAGCTGTACAGCCTCTTTAGACATCAGTGGATTGGAAAGGGTTAATGCAACTTCTATTTGCTTATCAAAAAATCTTTTTGAAATAGCTTTATATTGTTAGTAGAGAAAGAACTTAGTTTTATACTATAATTGGTCTTCTTGACCAATACCTGCCTACTAATCATGGTTCTTCTTTGTAGATATGGATCCTTCACTAGCCTAGCTGATACCACAACCTGTTGCCGGCTATGTGATGGTCCACTGGTCAGCCAGTGTGTGGACAGTCCATCCACAAGCCAGCAAGTTCCATCTGGCTGCACCGGAAAACGCAAGCGCCCGGCCTAATGTAAGTATATATGCGGCTCATAGAGCAGAGTCACATCATACACAGAGCAGGTCTGCAGGAGAGGTTTCCAATGACACGTGGTCACCGGGATCATCACCGGCTGCGTCTCCCGGCCCGGCGCTGACCGGCACTGCAGGCTCTCTTCATAGTTTATCCTAAAATGATCCCTTGCAATGTATCCATGTAGTAAATAGGTAGAATAGGAATGTTACATGTGATTTATAATTCATTCTTATTATCGCTCCTCACAGAATACCATCGAGGACGCGCCGGGCCTTCTGGAAGATCCTGCATCCAATCAATGACAGCAAGCAGAGATCTTGTAGAGCAAGAGGAGTTGATATAAAAGGTTTGTTGGGCAATCGAAAAAAAAAATGTACATTAATTTGGTAATGAGAATAATATGCAATGGTCCGGTATGTAAACAGCCTCATCCACATGTAATATCACAAGGACTCTAACAGGATATCAGTCATCCGTTCCAATCTAGGACCAGATCTGATCTATATTGTGTATTACATATAACCCATACAAGCAGTGACTGGAAGAAGTGCAAACTGAACTCGGTTCTTGGGTGAGCGGGGCATCAGTGGTTGGACCCCCACCAAAAAGTGGGTGCAGACTTTAAAAAAAATAAAATATGAGACCCCCACCCTCCTCCTGAATACCAATTTGCTTTCTTTTGATTAATGCTATTTGCCTAAAACGTTCATTTTTCCCCTTTTTCTCAGATACAAACACCTAAACATCATCCAGCACTGACATCTACAGGCGCTGCGCTCAGGTCCATCAGCGCCTATTATCATATAAGATCCGCTGGATTAGATCATCTTCTCCCATCTACTGATATCAATGGTTTCACCCCGTTAATAAGACTTGGAGCTTTCAACAAGGTCCTTGTGATTTCTGATGGGGAGGATTCTACAAGCGAGGAAACAATTTGTAAAAGTAAGTAGTAATTAGCGGAGTCTTCCAGCTACACCCCAGACTTCTGGTATTGGCCGCAGTACGAGGGCTGCTGAGAAGTCTTTTGGCTTGGTGTTCTTCATGTGTTCCATCACATGAAAGCCTTATGTGTCTAATATAAATTTCCAAATGTTTGTGTTTGTAGCCTAATGATCTCGGCCCGCAGGAAGACATGGCGGAGTCTAAGGCGATATTCGCAGCAAAGCGATATTTCTGCAAGGAAAGTCCGCGAAGGAGATTCATGGTGATATGTCGCAGACATTGGGGGATCAACGCCCTCATATTCTACAGTTAACTGGGTTGCCACTTCAGCCCCAATGATGAGGAACGTCCTGGACAACCGAGAGAGGTTGTTGTTCCGGAGATCGTCAATGCTGCGCACCAAATTTTCCCAACCTTACTTCAAATTTCCCAATAAACAGAAAAACCTTAAGACTTCTGCCTTATTTCCTGAGACTGCAAAGAACTGATCACCTCTTTACAAGTCACTGGTCAGACCACACAGGGAATATTGTGGATACATGTAAGGTTCTGCACATGGGCAGAGGAAATATATGTCACCATTACACATGAAATGGGAAACCACTGGGGATCACGACACGGAGAAGGACTTGGGGGGTTTATTTAACTAGAAGCTTAACTGGAGCAACCAGTGTCAGGCAGCTGCTGCCAAGGCAAAAACAACCATGGGGTTCATCAAAAGAGGTCTGGGGGGGGGGGGGTGCATGAGGAGAACATTGTTCTTCCTCTTTAGAAGTCACTGGTCAGACCACACATGGAATATTGTGGACAGTTTGGGGCATCGGTACTCAAACAGGACATATCAGAGCTTGAGTGGGTACAGGTAAGGGGAGGGGGGGGTGCAACTAAAGTAATACAATGGAATGGGTGGACTACAATACCCAGAGAGGTCATCACAATCGGGGTAATTTCGTTTAGAAAGACAGCAGCTGAGGGGGCAACCTAATAACTATATATATCAGGGGGGAGTACAGAGATCTCTCCCATTAGCTAGTTATACCCAGGACTGTGACCAACAAGGGGGCACCCTCTACGTCTAGAGGAAAGAAGGTTTCTACACTGACATAGAAGGGGGTTCTTTACTGTAAGAGCAGTGAGACTATGGAACATTCTGCCTGAGGACGTGGTGACGGTGAACTCACTGAGTATAAAGTAGTCCCAGACATCTTTCCTGAGTACGACAGCATTACATGCTATAGTCACTGATTACTTCAGAAGGGTCGGTGATCCGGGGATTATTCCAATTGCCAGATTGAAGTTAAGAAAGAATTTTTTTTATCTTAATATGACAAAAACTGGCTTCTACCTCATGGAGCTTTTTGCTTTCCTCTGGATCCATGGCTGAACTGGGCGGACATATATCTTGTCAGCCTTACATACTATTTTACCATGTTATTATAAGTGAGAGCCGCGGGTCCCTGGCTGCAGAAGAGAGAAGAGATGACTGCATCAGCAGACCACACCATAGATCCAGTAACGGGAGAATGACTGCTGATGATCGGCCAGCCCAGCAAGTAGAGCACCAGGGCATCGGGGCAAAGGAGCACCATGTCCAGTGAAAATAGCAGGTGATGTCAGGTGAGATGTGCCGGCCTGTGAGGGATGGCCCAGCAGACTGGTGTTGGTGGGAGACGCAGCCTCGGAGGGCATGGTGACAATAGAAGGTTCATGTTGGGATCGCCATCCCATTTTTTGCTGGGAAGGAATCAATCATAAGGTCAGAATAGGGATAGTCTGACCACTTCTTCATTTTATGTACAATACAGAGTCATGGGATATCCTTAAGGCTGGGTTCACACAGGGCGGATTCCCGTCGGAAATCTCGCGGTTTGGCCGCAGCAAAAACCACGAGATTTCCGCCGGGAGAACAGCCGCGGCTTGAACCGGCTTTGTAGCGGCTCGGCCGCATGCTTTTCCGTTGTGGCCGGCGCTCCATAGAGGAGAGCGCGGCCGCGACGAAAACAAACAAAAAAAAAGGTAAACAGACTGCAGCCGCGGTTTCAACCGGATTTACCGCAGCGGATTTGCCGTCCCGTGTGGATGAGATTTCTGAGAAATCTCATCCACATGGCTGGCTAATCCCGAGATTAGCGGCCACGGGCGGTTTTGCCGCGGGCGGATATGGTGTGGCAAGACCGCGGCAAATCCGCCCTGTGTGAACCCAGTCTTATTGTTATAAGAGGTTAAGTTTTAAAGCTCGTCCTTCTTGGAAAACTCATTAAGTTCATGTTTTTGTCACCCTGTAATTAACAGTCTAATGAAGGGGGGGGGGGGTCTGCTGAAGTGCTGCTCTGCTGCGGAACAGCAGAATTTTTTTTCAAAAATTGTGTACGCCACATGCGCGCGGCACGCTTCCGCCGGGCCGAAGAAAGAAGATCTGAAGCGTCCAGACAGGTAAGTAATAAGGATTTTCTGGCCTCATGTCTGTGGGAAAGGAGGGATCCGCGGGGGCCCGAATTATCTCGTGGACATGAGGCCTAATACGTCGCCTGCACAAGATGTGCTGCAGAGCATACAGATGTAGTCATAAGTGTATGAGCCAGAGTGCGCCTTTATGAAGCTGCTTACATGAAAGTCCCAATAAATCCTGAACTGTAAGCCGCGAGTTCAGTAGTCCGTCCTAAAAATTTGCTATATCAAAATGCCACAAAAGGGTGCAAATTTAGGGAATAATTTTTTGTTAAACAGAAACTCAATCTGACGCCTCTTGTGAAGATTGCCTATCATCATTATTTCGGTATGAAGGTAGGGGACTAGGATAAGTCATGGGCTCCACATATATGTTGCAACTCTTGTTGAGTTCAACTACAAGAATGGCTGAAAAATAAAAAACAAACAAACAATCTATGGCTATTGCTGTGCCTATGGCTTGGCGGGAGCCTACAAACCATACAGATGACGGCCATTTCTGCTTGACTCCGCCTATAAAGGTGGGATTGTCAATGAAGAGAACAGAACAGTTCAATACCCGAATCTTCCATCAGCTATTACGCCTATCCCACATTCAGATAGTTTACCAGCTCAAACTCCACTCCAATATTATGGGCTTGAAGTAGAAAATGAAGAAAGTGCGGAAAAAGAAGAACCCAACAAGCCTTCCACGTCCCATGACCCTGACTTTGAGGTAAAAGATGATATACCACACAGACTGAGTCAAGTGGAATTGAGTGATCTCATTCGAGACCTTGACTTGTCAAAGGAGAAGGCAGAACTTCTAGGTTACAGACTACAGCAATGGAATCTTCTCCAAGGTGATGTCAGGGTCTCACAGTATAGAGAACGGCGGAGGGATCTGCTTCCGTTTGAGAAGAGAAACAATCTGGTTGTTTGATGCGATGTTAATGGCTTGATGGAATGTGTGAATTTGAACCATGATCCAACTGAATGGAGGCTCTTCATAGATTCCTCCAAACATAGTGTGAAAGCTTTATTACTTCACAACGGCAACCGTCTTCCTTCTATTCCTGTTGGTCATGCAGTTCACATGGAGGAGACTTATGCAAACATGACAGCCCTCAACGACTCAATCAAATATGCTGAACACAAGTGGAAAAATCTGTGGTGATCTAAAAGTCATGGCTGTACTCTTAGGAATACAACTGGGGTCACTAAATACTGGTTGTATGTGGGACAGTAGGGATAGGAAATCACATTACATTCAAGCGGACTGCAAGAAATCTTGGCTCTAACAAGAAAAGTGTCGTTGCCGAGCCTCTCATGGACCCAAAAGATGTTCTTCTTCCACTTCTTCATATAAAGCTGGGTTTAACAAAAATATTGTCACAGGTATGAACCAGGGAGGACAGACATTTAAGTACTTCAGAGACAAATTCCCTAGATTGAGTGATGCCAAGGTTAAGAAAGGTATTTCTGTTGGGCCACAAATTCGATAACTTGTAAAGGATCCTGCGTTTGGCCAAGTTTAGGAGGGAAAAGAAAAGGAAGCTTGGCAAGCCTTAAAGGAAATTCATGGATTCTTAGGCAACAAAATAGATAACTACCCTCAGTGGGGACAGGACTTCTGGAAAAACACCATCAACTCGGATGCAACATGTCCCTTAAAATCCATTTTCTCCGCTCCCACCTAGACTTTTCCCCTCCTAGTTGTGGAGCGGTCAGTGATGAACATTAAGAAAGATTCCACCAGGATATTTCTGTAATGGAACAAAGATATCGGGGCCGTTGGGATGAAGCAATGCTTGCGGATTACTGCTGGTCTGTGTGTACGGATGCTCCGGAACTGACGTACAAGAGGCAAGCCAAAAGAAGACAATCTCATGAAGTCACCACAATTCCCTTCACATCGAACCCCCTGCCAGGAATTCTTCCATCAATTTAGAATCCTTAGGCCTCATGTCCACTGGCTAATTATATTTAGTAAATCCGCGCGGGGGTCCTGCACGCCTGATCCGCGCCCATAGGGATGCATTGGACACCCACAGGGTAAATACCGGCGGATGTCATTTTTTCCTGCCGCGCGGATCGCACGTGTGGGAAATCACCCGCATCATAATTCATTTTCTGCAGGTTTCCCGCACAGACGGGTCCCGCAGGCTTCCACTGAAGCCTATGGAAGCCGTCCGTATCCGCGGCACACCCACAGCTCAATTTCTGCTCTTCCGCGGGGCCGCGGGAAAGCCGGAATGGATTCAAAAACAAAAAGTGCACGCTGCCAGCGTGCCGCGCACATCTGCTGGGCAGAAGGAAAGAAGATCCGGCCACTACGGACAGGAACCCGCAGCTTCCAGATAGGTGAGTATTATCCATTTATAGGCCTCATTCGAGCCCGAATTTCCCCGTGGACATGAGGCCTTAGAATGTAACGGTCATTAAAAAAAATTCAAATGCACCTTCTATGTTGTTAGCATACGTAATTAAAATGTATCATTTTCTCTTAATCCGCTAAAATTACATACTTCCACCTATTGTAGATCACAGAAACTAGAGCTAAGAAAAGTTTTTCTTTGTCATATTCGTTTTTCTCACCCCAAAATTAGTAAGATTTGACTCATAATGTTAAGGAAACATTCCAAAATCCTTTTTGTTGGCCAGTGGATCATTTTCACTTGTTTGAATGATAATTATTCCATCAAAAAGGGCCTTTACACTAATCCAAGCCGACCCAGAATGCACAGGGGCAACTGCATGAATAATTTACACAAGAGCGGCAGACGTGCGGCAGGTGACTAGTTAACTTCCATTCTTTCTCCAATTACAGGAGCCCTCTGGGTGCTCAACGGGTGACGAGAGGTGCTGACATCACACGGTAAGACGCCGTTCACACGGAGTTATAGTGCATCACAGGAGCCAGTCGAGACCGGGCCCCAAAATCAGAGTGTGCCCCTCCCCACAGCACAAACGGTGCTGCAGCTACAGTGGGGCCATTCCCAGTAATCAGGTGCTGTTCAGGGATATAAAGCGACCTGCCGACCCTGGAGGAACAAAGATGGCCGCCGCAGCATCTAATGTGCACCAGGTAGTCAGAGAAGCGGTGCCGCCATCTTTGTTTCTCCAGGACTGGAGGGTTGATTTACATGGCTCTAAATAGAGCACAAGTGCCCCAAGGTCCAGAAGAGCAGCCAGGCGGTATAGAGCTGTATGATGGCGCCCGCACACATGGCAGCCCAATCACACATGAACCCAAAGTTAGTTCTTGTAGAAAGATAGCAGCTGGCAGGAAACATTCCCCATCATGGCCATCTATAGGCTGCGCTGTGCAGTGGTAATTGGGGGCACATGCCTACACCCAGTCCCAACTAATCAAAAAACAGGCTGGTCTTGCGAGGTGGCTGAGCATGCTGCTGGGAGTTGTAGTTCCTCTACACTGTCAGCTGCAACCTCCATAAATGCCTGAACCAGACAATAAGCATATCATGTGCCTCCATGTGTCACCAGCATCTCCTGACCAACAACCATCTACTTGACCAACCCAATGGCCTTGGCTATGAGTGGCGAATGCGTTAAGTCGTCATGGTACAATGCTCACTGCCCTGGCACGCTGCTGCCCGACTGGTTGATAGGGTCACTGACATGTCAGCCTACATGTAGACAGCAGCGTCTGCTTGCGCTGCATGAAAGAGGAAAACGGATTCCCCATAAAATTGCAGCGATGCGGACAGTCGTAGATGGCGACGTGACGTAATTCTGGTCACCACTTGCTAAATTTCTGGCGATTATTTTGGTGCTAAACTTGATACAGCCCCTTATCAGCCAATGACGTACATGTACATCCTCCGGAGCCCCTAGTAAGCATCGCCACCGCTAAGGCGGAGGGGGTGTTGAGCCCATACCAGGCCCAGCAGGTGCCAGCTGGGTAGAGCCGAACACACCCATGCATGAGAACGACAAAGGGTCTAATCACGGCTACTGATGCTGTAGCCAAGGTTGGGAGGCTGGGGGATATTCTATTGTGAACGCAAGTTCTAGTCCCCTGTTGGTCCAGAGGTCAAAACAAACAAGCATACACTACAGTAAGGCTGGATTCACAGGAACGTATTTGCATGCGCAAAAAGTAAAAAACATGCAGCAAGTGCTATTATTTTTGAGATTTCACACCCAAAAATAGCATATATCGAAGTAATTAAAGGGGTTGTCCCACGCCGGCGCGAGACAACCCCGATGCAGGGACTTAAAAAAAAACCCACACAGCGCTTACCTGAATCCCCGCGCTCCGGTGACTTCTTACTTACCGGTTGAAGATGGCCGCCGGGATCTTCTCCCTCGGTGGACCGCAGGGCTTCTGTGCGGTCCATTGCCGATTCCAGCCTCCTGATTGGCTGGAATCGGCACGTGACGGGGCGGAGCTACACGGAGCCGGCATCCTGCACGAGCGGCCCCATTGAGAAAAGAAGAAGACCCGGACTGCGCAAGCGCGGCTAATTTGGCCATTAGACGCCGAAAATTAGTCGGCTCCATGGAAACGAGGACGCTAGCAACGGAGCAGGTAAGTGAATAACCTCTGTATGGCTCATAATTAATGCACAATGTACATTACAAAGTGCATTAAAGGGGTTGTCTCGCGGCAGCAAGTGGGGGTATACACTTCTGTATGGCCATATTAATGCACTTTGTAATATACATCGTGCATTAATTATGAGCCATACAGAAGTTATTCACTTACCTGCTCCGTTGCTAGCGTCCCCGTTGCCATGGTTCCGTCTAACTTCGGTGTCTTCTTGCTTTTTTAGACGCGCTTGCGCAGATGCATCTTCTCCCTTCGGCTGGTCTTGGAAGCATCGGCGTTTTGGCTCCGCCCCCTTGTACGCATCATCGCGTAGCTCCGCCCCATGACGTGTGCCGGTTCCAGCCTTCTGATTGGCTGGAATCGGCACATGACGGGGGCGGAGCTACACGATGACGCGAAAAGGGGGCGGAGTCAAAACGCTGATGCTTCCAAGACCAGCCAAAGGGAGAAGATCCATCTGCGCAAGCGCGTCTAAAAAAGCAAGAAGACACCGAAGTTAGACGGAACCATGGCAACGGGGACGCCAGCAACGGAGCAGGTAAGTGAATAACTTCTGTATGGCTCATAATTAATGCACGATGTATATTACAAAGTGCATTAATATGGCCATACAGAAGTGTATACCCCCACTTGCTGCCGCAGGACAACCCCTTTAACTTAGCGGTAATTGCACATGTAAGAAGTACAGTAAAACACGCAAATACAACGACCTGAAAGTTGAAACCCCCCTATTACTATTTAAACATCCAAACGATAAAAATCAAGTTGGTATCGCGGCGTCCATAATAGTTGTACTATAAAAACATCACATTATCTTTCATGGAGAACATCAGAAAAAACCAATGTACACAATTACACCAGAATTACACTTTTTTAAGCCGTTGCATACCTCACATACCCAAAAAAAGACAAATAAAAGTTATTAAAAGGCAAAAATACACCAAAATGGTCCCATTAACGCTGCAGATCACTGCGCTGAGTTATGGGCCTCAGACTACGGCAACTAAAAAAAGGTCCGCTTCATTAAGGGGTTAACAGATATAACTCGTTCTGCAAAAAACAAGCCCTTGTACGGCTGTTGAAAAAATAAATAAATTTAAAGGTCTCAGCGCTTGGAAGGAGGGGGACAAACAGATGCCGCCTTATCGATAACACGTGGTTACTGATACAAGACCAACGTTCCCGCTCTTCTCTACACAGTGAGGGGTGCGAGGTCCCTGCAACAAGGACGACCCGGACCCCAATCACCCACACAGAGCAGCTCATGCAGTGTAGACCACCTACCTGTATGGGTCTCCTTGCTCTTTGGTATTTCGTGTTTCTTCCACTGCCTACTTAGCTGACCAGATGACTTTGGGCGGTCTTGAGACGGATGCTTCTTCCCTGCTGGTTTGTCCCCAACAGCGACCCACTGAAGCCCACGAGACTTTGGCTCTGGATATGCGCGAGAGAGAGGAGGTTCTGTTCCCCGATCGATCGTCTTCGTTTTTGATGCGGCTGGTTTTTCACGCCTCGGCAACTTGCCGCTTTGCGCTTCATTCCGCTTGAACGTCTGGACATCTTCTTGAGTCTTCTTCCATTCCAGCGGTTCCCGTGATGGCCTATTACCAGAAGATGAATGCTTCTGCTTGTCTTCGGTTGCTCCATCACACCGATCAAGTCTACTTTTATAATGGTCCTCCTTAGTTGTCCCTGATTTCCCAAAATCTCGAGGTGGAATGTTTTCAAATAACTCATCAGTTTTTTGCTTTGGGGCTACCCGTTTCTCCCGGTCATACGAAGGTTTTGTTCTGTCCCGAGGTCCTCTGAGAGATCCCCCTGACACATGGGTTAGTCTCTTTGGCTTAGCACCTCGACTGTCAGCACTGCCAACCTCTTTCTCACTCTCTGATGAGCATAAGTCACTGGGATCTCTTGTCCTTACACGCCAGTCGCCGAGAGGGGTGGTGGCAACGAACGATGACCGTGCCGACGTATCCGAGAGAGGCTGCCTTGAATGGTTTCTATTGTGAGATCTCTCGCTTCTTGATCGATGCCACCTCTGATTTTGAAAGCTGTGATTCTTTACAGGTTTGTTCATGGTGTCCGGTGATCCTTGCTGGCCTCTTGCATGGTTCCCTGCGGCCGAGCTATTGTAGGAGGGCACCTTCTGCGAGGGGCTGTCGGGATTGCCCTCCCTCTGTAGCACATGCTGATGAGCGGCAGGCAAGTTACAGCTTCTTGACCAGGTTCTATTGCTTTCAGGTCGTCCATGATTCCTCCAGGTTGGGTGATGACTTAAGTGCTCTCTGGGGACGAAGTCGGCAGCCTCAGGGTTATACTTGGTAAGCCCTGAAACAAAGGAGAACTATGTGAGTCCGACGTTCACATTAAGCTGGTTATTCATTAGACAGAACGGCATTAGCTGCTGTAAGCAGAACATTGGTGTGCAGAACGTGACGTCCCCCATATGTCCCTCAACCCGAAATCAAAGCGTACACAGAGCCGTACGGGGTGCGATACAACCGCTATCCTAGATGAGGAGCCGACCAGATGAAAGAAGGTGGGATAAGATGTATTATATAAGACGAAGCCGGCACAGAGGGCTTACTGCGTTAACGGGTTCACATACTTTTTTTTTTTTTTAAAAGGGCAATTTAAAATAAATCCTTTTATGTATCCAGCAGCCCAAAGCTGTGGATTTGTTGAAGGAAGTGCAAAAATGCTTCCAACAGTCAGGGCCTCCAGATGGCAACTAAAACGGTCACAAATGCAACCAAAAAAATATAGTTTGGTTCCTAATTATTCTTTTATTTGCCAAAGGCGACAAAGTAACAACGGTCTGCCTGCGTGCTCCTCATTACCGTCTCATCTAGGAGAAGCGCCGACACGGAACAGCCTTGATTTTTAATTTGATGGCCAAATAAAATTAGCAGCTAATTCTTCAGCCTAGAGCCTTGCACCCCTTACGGAGAACCAGAAGGAGTGACACGGTCCAGCATAACCCCTTAAGACTGCCTGCCCACGGGTGTTGCGATATCCCGTGGCAGATCTTTGCTGCGGGAGCCGCCGCCGGGGAGCGGGAGCCAGCTGACGGATCCCGCGGTGAGCCTATCTGACAGATGCTGACCGCAGAGAATCACAGCAGTTCAGAGCATTTGCCGTCCACGAGCGGAGAATCACTATGATTCTCCACTCGTGGACAGGAGGCCTGAGGCCAGCTTCACACAATCGGATTCCACGATCCGCAGTAAGTCGCACGCAATGAAAGGTAGGTACTTTTTTTGCTTTTTCCTTTACGTTCGTGGATATGAACTAAGTACTCCGCAAGCAGAGGAAAATCACAGCATGCTCCACTTCGCTGCAGAATCCACACGGACGGGCTCTACTGAAGGCAATAGAGGCTGTCCAACCTGCAGTCTATACGCAACTGATATTGCAGATAGGCCATTGGTACCAGAGTCATCGCCTAGCAACTGCACTGTCCGGGGCTCGGTGCACCGTGTTGTGACATGTAGTATACCCCCGCTGTACTGTCAGGGGCCTGGTGCACCGTGTTGTGACATGTAGTATACCCCCGCTGTACTGTCCGGGGCTCGGTGCACCGTGTTGTGACATGTAGTATAGCCTGCTGTACTGTCAGGGGCTCGGTGCACCATGTTGTGACATGTAGTACACCCCCGCTGTACTGTCAGGGGCCCGGTGCACCGTGTTGTGACATGTAGTACACCCCCGCTGTACTGTCAGGGGCCCGGTGCACCGTGTTGTGACATGTAGTATACCCCCGCTGTACTGTCAGGGGCTCGGTGAACCGTGTTGTGACATGTAGTATACCCCCGCTGTACTGTCAGGGGCTCGGTGCACCGTGTTGTGACATGTAGTATACCCCCGCTGTACTGTCAGGGGCTCGGTGCACCATGTTGTGACATGCAGTATACCCCCATAGTATATATAAAACACAGAGTCTGACCGACAGAAGAACAACACAGTTGGGGCTCTTGGAAGGGGAGGACAAAAATAACAGACTGAGAATACAACTAAACCGCTATTATGTCAGAAGACAACAACCCACCTCCACCACAGAGATCCAGGGGGCTAAAGGACCTGTGCTGATGTCACTGCTGTGGGAAGAGCCAAGCTATGTGTGTGATGTGCGGGGTGTAGTAGAGCTGTGTGTGTGCATGTACCATGTACTAGAGCTGTGTGGCACATTGTGCCACAAGAAACCCTGATACTATAATTTCCTACACAACTCAGCAGTCCTGACAGAACACACTGACCTACCACCACCACAGAGATCCGGTGGGCTGAAACCCTGGTACTATAATTTCCTAATTACTACTAGTAAACTTTAAATGGGGACAGAACATGTGTGTGCAGCTGTAGTATAAAGAGCGGAGCGCCCTCTACTGTTGTGCAGCCAGGCGAGGATGGTTTTCTCAGCTACATTCCATGAGCAAGGTGGTTATCTGACAGCATAAAAACTTTCCCCAACAAGGAGCACTTTATTCTCCAACAGACCAGTGTGTGGCTCCACATAAGGAGTCATGGGGGCGGAGCTGCTGACGGTGACAGGACCCTCTGATGGGCAGCAGGGATACAAGCTTCTGCCACCCACATATATTTATGGGAATATAAAGGCGTCTCAGAGAGCGGTAATACCAGCTGCAGCTGTAGGAACACCGGTCCAACCAGACACCCCGGGGAGGGATTACAGGCCGTCCCTAACAACAGGTGACACATAATGGCAGCCCGCGAGTCCGACAACTCATGATCGCTGAATTATGATTAAAGGGGTGTTCCAGGATACACAAGGGTCGGAGTGAAAGTTGCCGGTGCTCGTAATTTCATGCTGGGGTCACGCCAATTGCAATGAGAGCTGTACCTGCAATTACGAGCACCAGCCACTACACAGAGGTCGGAGCTGCGGCACCAACTTGGGGACTGGTGTAAAACTCTCGCCATTTGTTACTTTCACACAACCGGGTCGGATCCTGCATACGGGAGCCCACAGCAGAATCCGGCTCTGACCGCGGCCGGCGACCCTGCGTACCTGTCATTAGTCTTTTTCTGCACTGCGGACGGCTCACTGTCAGACATGCGCAGTACAGATTTTTTTTTTATGTTTGTATTTCCCGCGCCGTCGCTAGGCGATAACACGGAATCCGTGATCTATCCACAATGGCAACTGCAGAAGGGCCGCGGGTCGGACAGCTTCCAATGACTTCAATGGAAGCCGTCCGCACAAGACGCAAAAGTAATGAACAGAGCATGCTGCGATCTTACCGCCGCTAGCAAAAAAAACGCAGTTGCGAGTCCGCAGGAAGACGTGCTTTTATATCGTCCACCAGACCAGGAGCGGAGGCCATGAATGTAGGAAGTGGCGCGCCTCTGCCCGCACCGCGAGGGGACTCTTACCAAGGCTGGACTTCGTGAGTAACCCCCGCAGTGTCTTAGGCCCCCAATGTATACCATGCATCAGCGGTGCCGCCATCTTTGTTCCTCCAGCCCGTCATATGTCTACATGGGGTGGAAAAGTCGCGGATTTTCCGCAGTAAAACCCCAGCATTTCTACAAAAGATACAGTCAAAATTTGCCCCATCGGCGGTGGCGCCCCCCAACGTGCCACTCCGGGGGTGAGGGGAGCTCCAGCGGCGTGCGGCTGAGTAAGTGGAGATCTGCCCCATCGGAGGTGGCGCCCCCGACCAGCAGGGCTGTGCTCAGAGTGTGCTGGGTACCCGAGAGCGCCAACACTCCGGTGGTGAGGGGAGCTCTTGCAGAGTGCCGCTGTGTGACCCACCCCTGTGCTCACCCCGGCCGACCTGCTGGGTTTTCTGCGCACTTTACAATGAAGCTCGCGGCCGGATCAGCGGAAGGACCGCCTTTATTAACGCCTTAGGGTGCCTGCGCACACGCATTACGGTATCCTGCGGCAGATCTCCACCGCGGGAGCCGCCGGCCGGGAACGGAGCCGACAGACAGATGTCCGCGGTGAGCCTGACAGATGGGCTCCCCGTGGAGAATCGCGGCAAGTCGCAGCATGCTGCAAATGGCCGATCGTGAGTGGAGAATCGCCATGGTTCCCCCTCATGGACAGGGGGCTGCGCTTTCCATAGCAACGCTGAGGAGAGCGGTCAGGGTTACCCACCGCCGGATTACTGCCACGGGGAACGCAGTGAGAATACGCCGTGGACAGGCAGCCTTAGGCGTATCCTCCGCAGCTGACCCGCGCCTGCGATTGCCTTCTTCACGCGAACGATCTGCTGCGGATACAAGATATCTTCCGCATCATAATGCCGACACGCGGAAACGGCTGCCAGAAGAGCGACGGTGATCACCGGGGCTGAAAACACCTTTACGTCCAGCTTCATGGCCAGCGGTCAGTAGCGGCACGGCGGCCGACAAATCACACCGACCGGCGGCTTCGTGTTACACGAAATGTCTGACACAGAACACGCATCACACATGTACAGACAGACATACATACATATACACACACATCACACCACACATGTACAGACAGACATACATACACGTACAGGCAGGCGCATCACCAACATACATACATACATATACACACACATCACACATGTACAGACAGGCAGACATACATGTATAGGCAGGCGCATCACATACATACATACATACATATACACACACACATCACACATGTGCATGCATAGACAGACAGACAGGCGCACGCGGCCGGTCTATAACAGGTATCTTCAGGTCCCTCCCGTCAGTCCGGCGACATTACACAACACCACAAGTTCCGGCAGACGCAGCAGCTGCCCCGGGCCGTCTCCTCACACCGGGCACGGCCGGAGGACACGCAGCGCACACAGTCACACATTACCTGACGGCTGCGCCTCCGCCATTCCTCCCTCTCCGCCGCCGTACGGATCACGTGACGTGTTGCCCGCCGAGCAGCCGGACCGCAGCTCCCTGACACAGACGGCGCTGCTGCCTTCTGCTGACGTCACGTGCTGCCAGTCACCGCACCGTCCTGCCAGGAGGCAGACGCGCATGCTCCGGAGAAGCCCCGCCCCCGCCGCCGGGCCGGTGTGTTTTTCTGCTAATTCTTCAATCAGCTTTATTTAGTGAATGAGCGGTGACAGAGGTACAAACACGGAGCCCGCAGTACAGCACCGGCCGGTGTCTGTGGGGCTGTACATGGCAGAATGTAGTATCCGAGTAGGACGGCGGTGTGCTGGAGCGGCTGTGGCCTGCAGGCAGCGGAGGGCGCTGTGCACACCAGCGGGGTGGGGTTGTGTGCCCCCTGCAGCACATACCTGATACACGGGGACTGCTGTCACTGACTGTCATTGATCCATTCACACTTGTGGATATTCATTGTGTATAATAAGGGAGAGCGCAGCGGGTGCTACGATACCGCGTGTTACACTGACGAGCCTCTCACTGACACGTAAGATACTGACGGCGAGCGCAAGATACTGACATGAACGCTAGATACCGACGGCAAGCGCAAGATACCGACGGCGGGTGTGAGATACCGACAGCGGGGGTGAGATACTGACACGAGCGTGAGATACCGACGGCGGGGGTGAGATACTGACACGAGCGTGAGATACCGACGGCGGGGGTGAGATACTGACACGAGCGTGAGATACCGACGGCGGGGGTGAGATACTGACGCGAGCGTGAGATACCGACGGCGAGCGCAAGATACTGACATGAGCGCTACATACCGACGGCGGGTGTGAGATACTGACATGAGCGTGAGATACCGACGGCGGGGGTGAGATACTGACACGAGCGTGAGATACCGACGGCGGGGGTGAGATACTGACACGAGCGTGAGATACCGACGGCGGGGGTGAGATACTGACACGAGCGTGAGATACCGACGGCGAGCGCAAGATACTGACATGAGCGCTACATACCGACGGCGGGTGTGAGATACTGACATGAGCGTGAGATACGGACAGCGGGTGTGAGATACTGACATGAGCGTGAGATACCGACGGCGGGTGTGAGATACTGACGAGCGCTAGATACCGACGGCAGGTGTGAGATACTGATATGAGCGCTAGATACCGGCGGCGGGTGTGAGATACTGACGAGCGCTAGATACAGACGGCGGGTGTGAGATACTGACGAGCGCTAGATACCGACGGCGGGTGTGAGATACTGACATGACAGCTAGATACCGACGGCGGGTGTGAGATACTGACATGACAGCTAGATACCGACGGCGGGTGTGAGATACTGACATGAGAGCTAGATACCGACAGCAGGTGTGAGATACTGACATGAGCCCTAGATACCGACGGCGGGTGTGAGATACTGACATGAGCGCTAGATACCGACGGCAGGTGTGAGATACTGACATGAGTGCTAGATACCGACGACGGGTGTGAGATACTGACATGAGTGCTAGATACCGACGACGGGTGTGAGATACTGACATGAGCATAGATACCGACGGCGGGTGTGAGATACTGACATGAGCGCCAGATATTGACGGCGGGTGTGAGAAACTGGCACGAGCGTGAGATACCGACGGCGGGTGTGAGATACTGACACGAGCGTGAGATACCGACGGCGGGTGTGAGATACTGACACGAGCGTGAGATACCGACGGTGGGTGTGAGATACTGACATGAGCGCTAGATACCGATGGCGGGTATAAGATACTGACATGAGCGCTAGATACCGACGGCGGGTGTGAGATACTGACATGAGCGCTAGATACCGATGGCGGGTGTAAGATACTGACATGAGCGTGAGATACGGCGGGTGTGAGATACTAACATGAGCGCGAGATACCGACAGCGGGTGTGAGATACTGACGCGTGAAATACTGACGGCGGGTGTGAGATACTGACACGAGCGTGAGATTCCGACAGCGGGGGTGAGATACTGACAGGAGCGCTAGATACCGATGGCGGGTATGAGATACTGACATGAGCGTGAAATACCGACGGCGGGTGTGAGATACTGACACGAGCGCTAGATACCGACAGCGGGTGTGAAATACCGACACGAGCGTAAGATACTGACGGCGGGTGTGATATACTGACAGCGGGTGTAAGATACTGACATGAGAGCTAGATACCGACGGCGGGTGTGAGATACTGACACGAGAGTGAGATACCGACGGCAGGTGTGAGATACTGATATGAGAGTGAGATACTGAAGCGGGTGTAAGATACTGACATGAGCGCTAGATACAGACGGCGGGTGTGAGATACTGACACGAGAGTGAGATACCGACTGCGGGTGTGAGATACTGACATGAGCGCTAGATACCGACGGCGGGTGTGAGATACTGACATCAGCGCTAGATATCGACGGCAGGTGTGAGATACTGACATGAGTGCTAGATACTGATGGTGGGTGTGAGATACTGACATGAGCGTAGATACCGACGGCGGGTGTGAGATATTGACGGCGGGTTTGAGATACTGACAAGAGCGCTAGATACCGACGGTGGGCGTGAGATACTGACGGCGGGTGTGAGATACTGGCACGAGCGTGAGATACCGACGGCAGGTGTGAGATACTGACTCGAGCGTGAGATACCGACGGCGGGTGTGAGATACTGACACGAGCGTGAGATACCGACGGCGGGTGTGAGATACGGACATGAGCGTAAGATACCGATGGCGGGTATAAGATACTGACATGAGCGCTAGATACCGACGGCGGGTGTGAGATACTGACATGAGCGCTAGATACTGACGGTGGGTGTGAGATACTAACATGAGCGTGAGATACTGACACGGGCGTGAAATACTGACGGCGGGTGTGAGATACTGACACGAGCGTGAGATACCGACAGCGGGGGTGAGATACTGACATGAGCGTGAGATACTGACGGCGGGTGTGAGATAGTGACATGAGCGTGAGAAACCGACGGCAGGTGTGAGATACTGACATGAGCACTAGATACCGACGGCGGGTGTGAGATACTGACATGAGCGCTGGATACCGACATGAGCGCTAGATACCGGCGGCGGGTGTGAGATACTGACATGAGCGCTAGATACCGACGGCGGGTGTAAGATACTGACATGAGCGTGAGATACTAACATGAGCGCGAGATACCGACAGCGGGTGTGAGATACTGACACGCGTGAAATACTGACGGCGGGTGTGAGATACTGACACGAGCGTGAGATTCCGACAGCAGGGGTGAGATACTGACAGGAGCGCTAGATACCGATGGCGGGTATGAGATACTGACATGAGCGTGAAATACCGACGGCGGGTGTGAGATACTGACACGAGCGCTAGATACCGACAGCGGGTGTGAGATACTGACAGGAGCGCTAGATACCGACGGCGGGTGTGAGATACCGACACGAGCGTAAGATACCGACGGCGGGTGTGATATACTGACAGCGGGTGTAAGATACTGACATGAGAGCTAGATACCGACGGCGGGTGTGAGATACTGACACGAGAGTGAGATACCGACGGCAGGTGTGAGATACTGATATGAGAGTGAGATACTGAAGGCGGGTGTAAGATACTGACATGAGCGCTAGATACAGACGGCGGGTGTGAGATACTGACACAAGAGTGAGATACCGACTGCGGGTGTGAGATACTGACATGAGCGCTAGATACCGACGGCGGGTGTGAGATACTGACATGAGCGCTAGATATCGACGGCAGGTGTGAGATACTGACATGAGTGCTAGATACTGACGGCGGGTGTGAGATACTGGCACGAGCGTGAGATACCGACGGCAGGTGTGAGATACTGACTCGAGCGTGAGATACCGACGGCGGGTTTGAGATACTGACACGAGCGTGAGATACCGATGGCGGGTGTGAGATACTGACACGAGCGTGAGATACCGACGGCGGGTGTGAGATACGGACATGAGCGTAAGATACCGATGGCGGGTATAAGATACTGACATGAGCGCTAGATACCGACGGCGGGTGTGAGATACTGACATGAGCGCTAGATACTGACGGTGGGTGTGAGATACTAACATGAGCGTGAGATACCGACGGCGGGTGTGAGATACTGACACGGGCGTGAAATACTGACGGCGGATGTGAGATACTGACACGAACGTGAGATACCGACAGCGGGGGTGAGATACTGACATGAGCGTGAGATACTGACAGGAGCGCTAGATACCGACGGCGGGTGTGAGATACTGACATGAGCGTGAGATACCGACGCCGGGTGTGAGATACTGACATGAGCGTGAGATACCGATGGCGGGTGTGAGATACTGACATGAGCGCTAGATACTGACGGCGTGTGCGAGATACTGACACGAGCGTGAAATACCGACGGCGGGTGTGAGATACTGACATGAGCACTAGATACCGACGGCGAGCGCAAGATACTGACATGAGCGCTAGATACCGACGGCGGGTGTGAGATACTGACATGAGCGTGAGATACCGACGGCGGGTGTGAGATACTGACATGAGCGCTAGATACTGACGGCGTGTGCGAGATACTGACACGAGCGTGAAATACCGACGGCGGGTGTGAGATACTGACATGAGCGTGAGATACCGACGGCGGGTATAAGATACTGACATGAGCGCTAGATACCGACGGCGGGTGTGAGATACTGACATGAGTGCTAGATACTGACGGTGGGTGTGAGATACTAACATGAGCGCGAGATACCGACGGCGGGTGTGAGATACTGACATGGGCGTGAAATACTGACGGCGGGTGTGAGATACTGACACGAGCGTGAGATACCGACAGCGGGGGTGAGATACTGACAGGAGCGCTAGATACCAACGCCAGGTGTGAGATACTGACATGAGCGTGAGATACCGACGGCGGGTGTGAGATACTGACATGAGAGCTAGATACTGACGGCGTGTGCGAGATACTGACACGAGCGTGAAATACCGACGGCGGGTGTGAGATACTGACACGAGCGCTAGATACCGACAGCGGGTGTGAGATACTGACAGGAACGCTAGATACCGACAGCGGGTGTGAAATACCGACTCGAGCGTAAGATACCGACGGCGGGTGTGATATACTGACGGCGGGTGTAAGATACTGACATGAGAGCTAGATACCGACGGCGGGTGTGAGATACTGACATGAGAGTGAGATACCGACGGCAGGTGTGAGATACTGATATGAGCGTGAGATACCGACGGCGAGCGTAAGATACCTATAGCGGGCGCGAGATACCTACAGCGGGCGCGAGATACTGACACGAGCATGAGATACCGACGGCGAGCGTGAGATACCTACAGCGGGCGCAAAATACTGACATGAGCGTGAGATACCAACAGCGGGTGTGAGATACTGACACAAGCAAGAGATAACGACAGCGAACTTGAAATACCTGCCATGCGCAGTCATACGTGTTCACAATCGCAGTGATCGCAGCTCCACACGCCGGTGAAATGCGTTTTATACGCAGCTTTTGACCAGTATACAGACTGCAGCATAAGTATTTTCATTTAGTTCAATAAAAGTAATATCCCAATGAGGGTCCTCAGCCGGGGGGGTGCTGTACACTCTGAGGCACTATTTGTATACTCCGTAAATATATTTGGTGCAGAACTTGGTCACCTTAAAGGAGTATTCGGAGACTGGGTGAACTTTCTCTACCGTTTCCACTTATTGCCATGATTACAAAGATCCCTCTAAATCGTCAAACAACCCCGGTACCTTTTCTTGCCGACCGGCGTCATCGCCGCATTCCAAACGGGTTCAGATTTCCGCATTGTTATTTACCATGGTCGCCGGGAAGTGCAAAAACTACATCTCCCACAATGCCCCACTGCCAGGGACTGATGAGAGCGCATGCATGACCATACAAACTGTTATTACAGAATGTGCAGACACTGAGCGTGCCTGACCAGTAAAACAGCGGAGCGATTGGGGCGTAACCGTTAGATACCAGTGGAAACTTAGGAGGAGGAGAACACGGATAAAGTAATATTTCTGCAGCTGGTAAAACAAGTTATAACATTATATTGCAAAATTACGTTCTCACCGTATGTGTTCAGAAAACGCTGCATCCGAAGTCGCAGCATTTTGACAGCGTTCTTTTAATGTACCCCAACACTCTGATGGATGATGAGGTGCGTTAGCAAGAGCTAAAACACACGAAAATAAAGCAGACTGCGCTAGAAAATAGTGACGTTAGACACACACCATGTTTGTGCGCTACTTGGCGAAGCCCCATTGAAGTTAATAGAGGCGCTGTACCGTGGTTAATACAGTGTTTGAAACGTCGCACTAATCGCAGTAAAAAGCGGTCGCAACGGGATCCGACCTGGCCGTCTGCAGGCGGCCTAAGGGTGATTACCCACTTCCGTTTTTCTTGCACGTTTTTTTCACGGGATAGCGCTGCGTTTTTTTAATGCGTTTGTCAATGGGACTTTCTAATGTTAAAAACGCATCGCAACTCAACATCACCAACAGATATTCGGATTGTTAGGGTTTAGTCTGTGTAAAAGGTCTGGCGTGTGGTACCTAAATGTTAGTATCTTACATTGGTCCTCTATATTGTACGCTGGAAGAGGATTTAGCCGCTTCCAAATTAGTTGCCAAGTGTCGGCTGATAATGTGCTTCCTAGAAAAGAGTCCAATTTTTCCAAATAATGATGCTTTATTGGTTTATATGGAGACGGGTCTAATGATGGCTTATAAATTGTTGATATCAAACCCTTGGTAGAGGTGTCCAGCTTGCCAAGCTTTTTGACGACTGTGGGGGTAAAAACCTTGTGTGACCTAAATCCAATATACATAAAATGTTTAAATCGCAAATAGTACTGTGTTTCCCCGAAAATAAGACACCCCCCGGAAATAAGACACCCCCCAAAATTTGCAGAAGTCCCAAATATAAGGCACCCCCCAATAGTAAGGCATAGTAAAGTGTGCAGGCAAGTCAAGAGGCCTGTCCCCTGCTGCCATCCCCGTGGTCTCCTACCTCCAGATGTATAGGTAGATATGCAGAGCTCCCCCTGGTGGCCGGAAGCTGCAATACCATCCCTGCTTACAAGTGGTACAGGAACTTCTGTCTGCAGACAGCCCTTTTTTTATGGCTCTGTGTGTCAGGCAACCTGTGTGTGATTCTTAAGGCTGGGATCTCACAGAGCGTATTTCCAGCGGAAATCTCGCAGTTTGGCCACAGCGATAAACAGCGAGATTTCCGCCGGGAAAGCGCTGCTTCAAAACCCACGGCACTCAGCCGCTTGTTTTGAAGCGACCTGGCTGCACGCTTTTCCGTTTCTGTGGCCAGCAAATCCGCACCACAACACCGGCTTCTCCCAGCTTTGCCATGACAGATTTGCTGTCCCATGTGGACGAGATTTCTGAGAACTTTCGTCCACAAAGCTGGCCAATTGAGGGATTAGCGGCCACAGACGGATTTGCCGTGGCGAAATAAGACACCCCCTGAAAATAAGACATAGCGCATATTTGGGAGCAAAAATTAATATAAGACAGGGAGAAACAGGGTAGTAATACCATCCAGGAGGTAATTTATAAGGAGATTGCAGTGTTACGAAGGGTTAAAGTTCTATAATCCACCATATTTGCTAGTCGAAAGAGTTCCGCTTAAAGCCATGGTTCCGACATGCCTCCTGAAAGACTATCTGGGATCTGGGGATTAAGAAGATGCCATGGAGGATTTAGCCGAAGCTAAAGGACACCTCTTAGAACATATTCTCCGGACGTCGGCACAAAAAGATCCTCAACTGGGCTTTTTGCTTAACGGGATTTAATGGAAGAGTATTGGGCTAGGAATATAGACCAGATAAATATATCAAAAACACTTGCTATTGCTTTAGCTTCATATATCAAGTCGCATTTATCATTTTAGGTTCAAAAGTATTTTATTAGGCAACATCCAATTAGGCATAAGCATGTACAATATATATTAAGCATGTAAACCCATATAATTGAGTACACATTCATCAGGTTACGCATCATTCTATAGATTACTGAAATGGAGTGTCTGGGAGGTTCCGAGCCCATACACAGAACTTCAAATGGAGAAATCTATTGAGGTTCTCCACAGGTATCAGGGAGCTCACATAACTTCTAAACTGGAATTATTCTAACCATGCCCCATTGGGGGCCTCAGATTCGATGAAGAAGTCCTGAAAGGGCCGCAGTCCTGATTTGGAGAAAACATCCCTTAGACGGGGCGTAGGGGAATTAGGAAGAGGCAATAGAACACAATTCTGGAGGGTAACTCTGAATTGAGGGTTTCCTATTAATGGGGTAAGTGGTACAGGAAAGCTTACTAAACTTTGTATTAGCGAATCCAGTCCAGGTTTGCAGAAGCTGCTCCCCAAATGGTGAGGTGGAAGTCCCTAGTCCTACCCGCAACCCTTGTCCCTACCTACTTGCCCCCCTAGGCTAGGCCCTAGGGCGACAACTGGACGACAGTCCCTAGGCTCACTAGGGATGCGGGGCAGGAGTCAGACACACAGACAAATACAGGAAAAGAAACAAACAAACACAAAAGCAGGTCAGGCAATCCGGGTCGGAAACAGGAGAGAAAGCGGTACAAGGGGACAGGCGAAGGCAAAGTCAGATCCGAAGGAGGCGAGTCAAAACAGGGCATCAATACAAGGTACAGCGGGTGTAGCTGGAGACCAAACATACACTGGCAAGGTCAGAAGGAAACTGAGCAGTTTAAATGCTGTCAGAACTCCGGCAGCTGATTAGGGTGGGGAGCCTGACAGCAGCAAGACCCAATCACAGGACGCTGGGAGAAACAGTCGCGACGCCTGCTAAAGAGAGTCAGAGCAAGCGTGCCTGGGTGTCATGGTAATGGGGATGCGGCACGGGACGACACCGGCGGCGTCCCCACCAACCCGGCTACTTCGGTGCCCGCTCCCTGAGCACGTGAGCATGCGCCCGGATAACGGTGGTCAGGGGAGGTCACAAAGACCGGGGCTCCCCTGCACAGCACCCTCGCAGCCCGGGTGATAGGACTAGGCACTGTGAGGGCATGGAGACCCCGAGAGCCGCCGATCCTGACATCAAAAAGCTCCCTGTATCAGTAATGGGTCTTGTTTTCTATTTCTACCCATAGCTCACTGCAACGATGATGTGGAATATCAAGGACTCAGTTACTGATACCAGCCCTATAATAAAGGGCAAAGTCAGGTAAACCCATTTTCCCCGAAGCCTCTCCCGTGTCAGAATGGCATGTTTTAATCTTGGTCTTCACTCCCTACTGACAAATTTAGATATCAAACAATGGACATTCTTTAAATAGTTCCTATTTAAAGGGGTTGTCTCGCGGCAGCAAGTGGGTCTATACACTTCTGTATGGCCATATTAATGCACTTTGTAATATACATCGTGCATTAAATATGAGCCATACAGAAGTTATTCACTTACCTGCTCCGTTGCTAGCGTCCCCGTCGCCATGGTTCCGTCTAATTTCGGTGTCTTCTTGCCTTTTTAGACGCGCTTGCGCAGATCCGTCTTCTCCCTTCTTCTCCCTTCGGCTCCGCTCGGCAGCATCGGCATTTTGGCCCCGCCCCCTTGTACGCATCATCGCGTAGCTCCGCCCCATGATGTGTGCCGGTTCCAGCCTCCTGATTGGCTGGAATCGGCACGTGACGGGGGCGGAGCTACGCGATGATGCGTACAAGGGGGCGGGGCCAAAATGCCGATGCTGCCGAGCGGAGCCGAAGGGAGAAGACGGATCTGCGCAAGCGCGTCTAAAAAGGCAAGAAGACACCGAAAATAGACGGAACCATGGCGACGGGGACGCTAGCAACGGAGCAGGTAAGTGAATAACTTCTGTATGGCTCATATTTAATGCACGATGTATATTACAAAGTGCATTAATATGGCCATACAGAAGTGTATAGACCCACTTGCTGCCGCGAGACAACCCCTTTAAAGGGGTTGTCCCGCGCCGAAACGGGTTTTTTTTTTTTTCAACCCCCCCCCCGTTCGGCGCGAGACAACCCCGATGCAGGGAGGTAAAGAAAGCTCACCGGAGCGCTTACCTGAATCCCCGCGCTCCGGTGACTTCTCTACTCACCGCTGAAGATGGCCTCTTCCTCCGTGGACCGCAGCTCTTCTGTGCGGTCCACTGCCGATTCCAGCCTCCTGATTGGCTGGAATCGGCACGTGACGGGGCGGAGCTACACGGAGCTACACGGAGCCCCATAGAAGACTGCAGAAGACCCGGACTGCGCAAGCGCGGCTAATTTGGCCATCGGAGGGCGAAAATTAGTCGGCACCATGGAGACGAGGACGCCAGCAACGGAACAGGTAAGTATAAAACTTTTTATAACTTCTGCATGGCTCATAATTAATGCACAATGTACATTACAAAGTGCATTATTATGGCCATGCAGAAGTGTACAGACCCACTTGCTGCCTCGGGACAACCCCTTTAAGTCTACCGGCAGTGTCTGGCATACATATAAAAACCTTGGAAAGACATCCATTTTAATAGTGGTAGCTTGACCAAACCACGACAGATATAGTGGGCTCCACCTCTCTAGGTTCCTCTCCAAATCTGACAGGAATGGTTTAAAGTTAAGTGAAAATGCCTAAGAGTAAGGAGTTCTGGGACTCCCTCTCCGGAGAACCGACTCAGTCTGTGGCAAAGTGATGTTTAAGATCTCCGATTTTGACTTCAAAGTTACTAAGCCTTCCAAATACCCGAAATTCTTGCAGTAGCACCAGAAGGTCCACCCTTGGGCACGAGAGGTACACGAGCAAGTCATCCGTGAAGAGTGAGAGCTTAAACTCCGCAGAGCCCACCTTTACCCCATTAATTGAGCCGTTCTGTTGAATCGCATTATCTAGGGACTCCATAACCAGAACATACAAAACGGGGGAGAGGGGACAACCCTGACATGTCCCGTTGTGACTTTGATAAGGCTAGGACAATAAGCACAATAA
This sequence comes from Eleutherodactylus coqui, assembly GCA_035609135.1. Lineage (NCBI taxonomy): Eukaryota > Metazoa > Chordata > Amphibia > Anura > Eleutherodactylidae > Eleutherodactylus > Eleutherodactylus coqui. The sequence continues at coordinate 38,514,461 of CM069413.1, read as the reverse complement.
GCCATTCGCCTTTATAATTTCTCAGTGTATATGGGTTGGTTTGTTCTGTCTGCTCCCATAGCTGTTTGGCCAGTAAAGTATGCCTTTTATTTCCCCGCTCAGAGTACCTTTTGCTTGGAGTAGACTAACGGTTTTTCTACTTTATTCAAGGCCGCACCATTTAATTGTTTGCGAATATCAATTATGTGGTGAAGAGTTTAATGCATGAGGTGTGTCAAAAGAGCGGCCTCTTTGGGTTGAGAGAGTCGCAGCCTGATACTTAGCTTCTCTCTTCAGCTTGGTTCCCAAGACAATGCATTGACATCACAACACCACTTCCCAAAGTATAGCAAGAGATGTCACAGAGCCCTCGTTAACCCTTTCCAATCCAATTTGTATCCTGGTTTTCCCAGAGGGTTTACTCGTTTTCTGCCGTTATACAACAGCGCAGTATGCTGGCTAAAGCCAGTACTGCATGAGGTGACACATTGGATAGGCTCCGACAGCAGAGAGGCTGGCAATATACAGTAAGAAAACTCCGACGGACGTCTTCCAACATCAGAGCTGTACAGCCTTAAATCATAATGTCTTCAGAGGTCAGACGGTGGATTGGAAAGGGTTAATCTTAACCCCTTAATGACATGGCCTATTTTGGGCTTCAAGACGCAGTGATTTTTGGCGGATTTTCTTCTCCATTTTTCAAAAGCCATAACTTCTTTATTTTTCCGCGCCCAAATAAGGGCTTGTTTTTTGCGTGGCGAACTGTAGTTTTTATCGGTGCCATTTTTGGGTACATTTGACTATATTGTAAAACTTTTATTATTTTTTTATGATAGCAGGGAGAGAAAACGCATCAATTCTGCCATAGATTTTTTTTTTTTACAGCGTTAATCATGCAGCATAAATGACATGTGAACATGTGCATAAAAAGGAAAGGTATGATCAGTGGGGTTGTCCACGTGCCACAGGCCATATAGATAGAAACAATAAGAATCTCTATGTAAAGAGGCACTAACCAAGGGGGAAACAACTAAGTCTCTTCTGTATAACAGGAGGGTCAAACTTCTTCACTATAATTATTTGCTATCTTTAGAACATTATGCCTATTTGGGGGGGGGGGAGCTGAGAGAAAGGGAGAGGCTATAGGCAGACTGAGTCATTGAGTAACGAGAAAGGAGCCTGGTGTTCACATGAGCGGTATTAGGCTGGGTTCACACACACATGCCGGAAATCTCGCGGGATTGGCCGCAGTGAAAAACCGTAAGATTTCAGCCGGGAAAGCGCTGCTTCAAAACCTGTGGCACTTAGCCGTGGGTTCTGGAGCGGCTTGGCTGCACGCTTGTTTTTTGTTGCGGCCGGCATTCCCATAGAGGAGAGTGCGGCCGCAACGGGGAGAAAAAAAATGAACATGCTGCGCCAACGATGGCTTCTGCCGGTTTTGCCGCAACGGATTCATCGTCACATGTAGACAAGATTTCTGAGAAATCTCGTCCACATGGCTGGCTAACGCCAGGATTAGCGTCCGCAGGTGGATCTGCCGCGGCGAAATTCTGCACGGAATTTTCGCCACAAATCTGGCCTGTGTGAACCCAGCCTTATTGTACCTTGACGCCACCAGGAAGCTAGGGGTTTGACAGTGCTTGGATGCAGGAACGCCCCTGTCACACCCCTAGCTCCCGATTAGCTGATGTCTGTAAGGTCTTAGCAGCACTGTGTCTACAGATTTTTGCCAGCCCTGGACGGTTAGGGGTTTATTTTCCGGTGAGGGTTACATTATTAGTTGTAAAAAGGTCCATGTTACAGGTGTAACATGGAAGCATTTACAGTTAATTACGTAAGGCAAACTAGAAAATAACCCCTAACCCTAACCGTCCAGGGCTGGCAAAAATCAGTAGACACAGTGCTGCTACATGATGCTGCAATGTGTACCTGCCACCCCCCTTCTATCTGGGCTGGGCAACCGGTGGTTCCGGACTGAAGGGAGACGGGGAGCAGCAGTAACGAGGAAGGATGCGGCTGCAGTGTCCTGCTGCCCCTGCATCAGCATGATGTGGGTATGTGCTGCAGCTCGCCCTCTGGAAACAGGCACCAAGGGGCCGACGCCACTCTCCTGCCGCCACAGCCTGGGCATACACTCCATATCCTGCCGAACATGGTCAGGAGACCCATCCCCTGGATAATCAGCACCAGCGGAGACACTGGCAATCATCATCAGCGGGAACACCGGCGACCAGCAGCAACAACAGCGGGGACACCGGCGATCAAGCAGCAGCGGGGACACCAGGGATCTGAGGCAGCAGCAGCGGGGATGCCAGGGATCAAGCAGCGGCGAAGGGCCGGCCAACAGAGAAAACTAGCAGCAGAGAGAATAACTCTTGCCCGGGAGAAGAGGGGAGAATACTAATTACCTTCCAGGACCTGCAGCCAAACCATCTGTGCAGCCAATGAGGTACTGTGGGTGTCACCGGGCTGTCAGTGCTCTCTCCAGCACTACTTCCTGGTGGCGTCAAGGTACAATAATACCCACAACAGCCAGGGCCATCTCTAGTAGTGTTGCACATCTTAATTGACCAGGCAATAAAATCGCCCTGACTTTAGCAACATTGAATCGGGTACATCTGACCCCCTTTTTGCAAAAATCACGGGACAATTAAATTTCCCATAATGCTTACCACAGAGTTTGCAGCCAATCAGCAGCCAGGGCTCCTTGATGATGTTACTAAATGTGTCCTACAGCTTACATATGGCAAGCAGTTTCATTGGATGCCTGCATCACATGACCTGGCCATATATAACATAGGCACAGCATAACCAGCGGCCATTTTACAGTTGAGCACAGGACAGAGAAGCTACATCATGTTTATAAGCCTATATAAGACATGGTCTGTTGTTAGGGCAGGATACATTGTTGCTGGTTGTATAAGCTTGTATACCCTGTGGTTCTATTGGTGAGAGCAGAAAAAGCTGAAGCATTACCTTTAGATGGCTGTATGGTCTGTACATTGGGAGAGAGCAGATTTCTGCTGCTGTCAACATAAGTAACAGCAAAGCAGACATACAAATGATGCTTTGGCATGGAGAATATTGCAGTTTTCTGTTTGTGGCCTCAGATCCTGTCCAAAGACTCTGATCTGGCCAGTTCAAATTATTTGCAGGCCTTACGCAACCAGCAATGGGCTTTGGGGAATTCAATTCTGCTACGCCAAACAGACAACTCACAAACCTGAAAGCTATACTCTGTGGCCTTTTGTTCTCACATATCATGCCTCCCAGGGATTGCAGCCTATTTAGTTGCTGGTGTTTTTTTTTTTTTTTGTTAACATAAAGCAAAAAGTAACCCAAACAGGAAGACAGCAAATACACACAGTGCGTGTCAGCAGCTTCAGATGTCGCTCAAAGTCCCCAGTCTGGCCACTATGAATTATTTAAAGACCTTATGCAGCTAGCAATGGGATTTGGGGAATTCAATTACATTGCGCCAAACAGGAACAGTGCACAAATGTACAAGCTGTACTGTGTGGCTTCTCTTCTCACATACTGCGCCGCCCTGGAATTGCACTTTATTTCATTGGCGTGGGTGTTTTGTGTTAACATAAAACAAAAAGAAACCCGAATAGGAGAGCAGCAAATACACACAGTGGATGTCAGTGGCTGGGGATGTTCAGAGTCACCAGTCCGGTCACTACAAATTATTTGCAGGTCTTACGCAGCTAGTAGTGGGGTGAGGGGAGTTCAGTTACGGTGCACCAAACAACAACAGCTCACAAAGATGCAAGCTATACTCTGTGGTCTTCTGTACTCACATATTATGCCTCCCAGGGATTGCAGTTTATTTAGTTGGCGGTGGTATTTAGTGTGAATATAAAAGAAAAAGAAACCCAAACAGGGAAACAGCAAATACACACATTGCGTGTCAGCGGCTTCAGACGGTGTTCAAAGTCTCCAGTCTGGCCACTACAAATTATTTGCAGACCTTATGCAGCTAGCAGTGGGGTTTAGAGAATTAAATTATACTGCACCAAATACTGTACTGTGTGCCCTTCTGATCTCACATATCATGCTGCCCAAGGATTGCATCTTATCTGGTGTTTTGTGTTAATCTAAAACAAAAAGAAACCCAAACAGGAAAACAGCAAACACACTCAGACATCATTGAAACTCACCAGTCTGACCACTATGAATTATTTGCAGGCCTTACGCAGCCAGCAGTGGGATGATGGAAATGTAATAATGCTGCACCAAACAGGGACAGCTCACAAATATACTCTATGACTTTCTGTTCTCACAGAGGATAACCTGCTAATCAATGGGGGTCCAACCGCTGGGATCCGTACTGATCCTGACAATAGGGCTTCAAGATTTCTGGAAGAGAAAGCAGCAGCATGTGCGCTTCAACTCTACTATCATTGGTGGCCCATTCATTTAAATGTGACCACTAATGATAGTAAAGTTGAAGCACTTGTGCTACCAATAGTTGACCAGCAGGGGTCTGCCACTCCAGATCCTCACTGATCAGCTTTTCTTCCAGTCAGTGCAGCGGGCTGGACATCCGTATCGGTGGTCAGGGCTGGAAGTGTAATTTAAGGGTTCACTCCCAATGGGATTTCCCACTACATAAATGGGAAAGTATTGTGGTTTTTGAATATTGCACTGATCAAACTAAAATAAATCGCTAAATTCTGAAGGCCTAAAAATTAATCGCTAATATCTTCAACTGCAGGGTCAATTCTAGTAGTGGGCCCTAGACCCCTCAGTGTGACACTGCTTGGGTCCCCTTGGAGCCCTGTGCCATTGCCCATTAAGAGCTGATGTGTTATATATAGAGATGAGCGAGTATATTTGCTAAAGGCAATTGCTCGAGCGAGCATTGCCTTAAGCGAGTACCTGCCCGCTCAAGACTGAAGGTTAGGGTGCCGGCGCGGGGGAGCGGTGAGTAGCGGCTGTCAGCAGGAGGGAGCGGGAGGGGGAGAGAGGGAGAGAGAGATCTCCCCTCCGTTCCTCCCCGCTCTCCCCCGCAGCTCGAGCGGGCAGGTACTCGCTAAAGGCAATGCTCGCTCGAGCAACTGCTTTTAGCGAATATACTCGCTCATCTCTAGTTATATATAGAAGGCGGAATGTAAGTATAGGCAGGGCGAGTAAAGCATGAATACTTGGACACGAGAAGGAAACGTCAGCACTAGACATCACTACTTCTTCCACAAAGCTCTTTAAACCATACATGGTAGTGGGAACATTCACTGCTACGTGTTCTGCCCTTATCTACACATGGCATTTACTTCAGAGAATGCAATATATTGTTTATCAGCTTTGAATCTTTCTTTGCAATAATGAAAAGCTGTAGTATAACATCACCTCCAGCGAAAATCTGGGCCGCTCCGGTAATATTTTTTTTAGTCCTTATTCCGCTATCCCCCAGCATATATAAGTCGGCTAGCGTTACCTCGGTTAGTTGTTCCTTTCTATATGAAACTCCTGGCGTCCTCCTCCTCAGATGGTCATGTGATCTCAGTTCTGGCCAGCTCCGATCTACTTGGGGTTACATTGTCAGAAACTAGTCAGTTTCTGATGGTGTTACATGAACCTATCGCCGAAATTGCTTAGAGAGGGTTACAAATATTGCTATCACAGTTACTGATGATGATCACATATTATATTCGAGGCGACTGGACGGAACCTGTCTCGGGCATTATAGAAAACTGCGGAAACAGAAACCATTCTGCGTTGGAGAGAAAAGCGCAGTCTAGCACGTAGTTCTTTTTTCAGTACAGAATGATGCAAATGGACAAAAAATCTTCCAAAATGGAGACCTATTGGTCTTTTTCCATAGTTTTCTGGTTCTGTTCAGTCTTCATTCAGTGGTTCAGTTTTCGTGATTTTAACCCTTTCCAATTCAGTTTGTATCCTGGTTTTTCTAGGGGGCTTACTCTCTTTCTGCTCTTATACAACGGCGCTATCTGCTGGCTAAAGCCAGTACTGCATGAGGTGACACGTTGGATAGGCTCTGACAGCAGAGAGGCTGGCAATATACAGTAAGAGAACCCCGATGGAAGTCTTCCAACATGGGAGCTATACAGCCTTAAATCATAACGTCTTCAGAGGTCAGGCGGTGGATTGGAAAGGGTTAAACGTAAACCCCCAGACAGAGCCAATAACAAGATGTGAACAGGCTATTTAAACCAATATTCCTTGCCAGACTGGAATCGGGAAGGAATTTTTTTCCCTTAAATGAGGAAAATGGTCTACCTCATTAGTTTTTTTTTTGCCTTCCTCTGGATCAACATTGGGGAGTAATAGGCTGAGCTGGATGGATATATGTCTTTTTTCAGCCTAAAATACTATGTTACTATGACTACTTGCATATACAAAAAAATTATTGAAATTATAGTATGTGGCAATCTTCTGAGAGAAAATTACAGGTAGCTACAGGAAATGATACATTACATTTGGAAGCCATCAACCTTATATAATTACCGCTCTCTCACGATGACAGGGAATTGGTGGAATATGCAGGATGCTAAATGAGTTTTAGACATCTTTTTCTTTAATTATGGCAGGCAGAAAAAAAACTAAATATTCATAATAAGAGACCGAATAATACAATGTAACTTTTCTAAACAGCACTAAAGTTATATCCACAGGGGCGAGTTTTCAGTCTGATTTTCTGTCAAAAAAATTGACAGAAATAAAGCACAAATTTTTTTTTTTTCCCGAGCATTCTGAGCAAAAACATTTGCAGCGTCTTACTTTGTTGCAATTCTCCAGATGAAAATGACCGATTCAAGTCTATGGGTGAGTTTAAAAAAACGGATTGTACTCGTTGATGCAATTCCAATCTGTTTTTAATGTCTGAAACCACAGTGACCACAAAAAATAAATAAATAAATAGAACCAGGAGGTGCCGAAACTGGACACTATTAATGTGCTTTTTTTTTTTCTTACACGTGTGAAAATCTCATGCAAAACCGATAAACTGCAGGGAAACAAATTGCCTAAACACATAAAAATCATATGAAAATTGCACAAGAGATTGGACGATTTTATACAAATTGCAAATCACAAACATCCGTTTGAACTAGAGATGAGCGAACACGTTCGGCCCCGCCCCTTTTTCACCCGAACACCGAACTTTGCGAACACTTCAGTGTTCGGGCGAAAAAAGTTCGGGGGCCGCCGTGACAGCGCGGGGGGGTGCGGCGGGGAGTGAGGGGGAGAGGGAGAGAGAGAGGGCTCCCCCCTGTTCCCCGCTACTGCCGCCCGCGCCGCCGCGCATCTCCCCGCCCCCCGGCGGCACCCGGACCTTTACGCGCGAACACTGCAGTGTTCGGCAAAGCCGGTGTCCGGGTGCGGATGTGTCCGTAACGGACATGTTCGCTCATCTCTAGTTTGAACCTAATGCTATCATAGTATAATGCTGCCAGACTGGCATCACTAAAAAAATGACTAAAGACTAGAGATGAGCGAGCATACTCGCTAAGGACAATTACTCGAGCGAGTATTGTCCTTAGCGAGTACCTGCCCGCTCGGAAGAAAAGATTCTGGTGTCTACGCGGGTGAGCAGTGAGTTGAGGCAGTGAGCAGGGGGGAGAGAGGGAGAGAGAGATCTCCCCTCTGTTCCTCCCTGCTTTCTCCGCCGCCCCCTGCCGGCACCCGAATCTTTTCTTCCGAGTGGGCAGGTACTCGCTAAGGGCAGTGCTCGCTTGAGTAATTGTCCTTAGCGAGTATGCTCGCTCATCTCTACTAAAGACCTGTTCACATCAGAACTGGAGGTTCAGACCCCCGTCACTGAATTCTGTTAACAAATAGAACAAAATAGCGCAGCATGCTGTACTATTTTATCCTGTAAAATGCTGGAAGTATGGCCAGAAACCAAATGGACCCCATTATAGTCAGTAGTCACATGATGGTTCCATTCACTGGGTGCCGTTTTTCTGCTCTTATAATGGAGCAGGAAAATGAAACCGAAAGGGTTGATGTATATTAAGCCCCAACTGATATTTGATTCCTGGTACTATTGTGGCAGATTTACATCAAGATACCTATGAAGAAGAAGCTAACGCTTGCAGTGATTTACTGTAGACACACGATGAAGGGGTTTTCTGCGGCTAGGGTATTGATGACTTCTCCTCAGAGTAGAGAACTATCACTTATCAAAAAGAAAGAGGCTCCAAGTCTGACATTTAATGGTAATACACTATGTGGCACATTCACAAAGTGTTTCACGCCAGTTTCTGGCTTTAAAGAGTTGCACATTTTTGTGCACACAGGTATTTGCGCAAAGATTTGCAACTTTTCCCCTTTTTGCCTTGGCCCAGCTACTTTTGGGAAAAGTGGGTGGGGCTTCTCGGAGGGGTCGTTGCTACCCAGGATTAACAAATTTATGTATGATTTACACCAAAAATTGTACAGAGGGCCCTGTAGCATCTTCCTGGCACTGGGTAGGAGCGCGGGTGTAATAGCCATGCAGGTCTGGAGTGGTAATCAGGGACGAGCCAGGAGTCAGCAACAAGTGCTCTCGGTAGGCAGTACAGAAGGATCAGGAGGGTAACTGAGTCCGATAGAAAACCAGAAGTCAGCAAAGGGTGGTCTCGGTATACAGTGCAGAAGGATGAGATGGGAAACTTAGATGGAAAGCCAGAAGTAAGCAACCGGTGGTCTCGGTATGCAGTACAGAAGGATGAGGCGGGTAATGTAGTCAGATGGAAAGCCAGGAGTCGGTATCAGAAAGTCTTGTCAAAATGGCAGAAAAGCAGGCAGAAGTGGAGCTGATCAATGCTGTGGAGCAGGATAATCACGCAACAAGTGGGTGGAAAAGCCAGGCTCATATAGGAAATGCTAATTAGCAGCAAGGTAGGTCACAGGTTCGATCCCTGACAGGCCCCCAGCTATCATGAAACCAAGATCACATCATAGGGAAACTGTTTGGGAGCCTCGAACTCCAAACAGGACTTTTGAAGGTTTAACCCTTTGCAATCCAATTTTGGATTCAGGGTTTCCTAGGGGGTTTTCTCTTCCTGCCATTATACAATGGCGCCACCTGCTGGCTAGAGTCAGTATTGCAGTATTGGACATGCTGGAGAGGACCACGACAACAGAGCGGCCAGTAATATACAGTAAGAATACCCTGCCGGATGTCTTCCGACATCGGAAGCTGTACAGCCTTCAATCAGAATGTCTTTAGATGCCAGGCAGTGGATTGGAAAGGGTTAACAGCCACTATCAGCGTTATCGCCAATTGCAGTGGGTGTCTGGTGTCAAAGATGGCCAACACCCACCATGTTCACTTGACCTCCAATTGTGTCCCACAATATCTTGATTGAATAGAGATCTGAGATTGATGCTAGCAAAGTAATCACCTGGACACCTTGCAAAGTGTGCCTGCTAATGTTCACTCGGAGGGACCATGAGTTATCTTGAAGATATGGGTACCCTGGTACGTACTAGAGGTGATCGGCTGTTGATGCTAGCAGCACCCTAAACAATGACTCCAGGTTGACAAGCTGTGTGGCACTTTAAAATGACAAAAGGATCAGCCCAATTGCTACATCGCCTCTTGATCCTCAATCGGTGATCATCATTGCAGAGACAGAATTTCACATAAGCGCTCCTTTCTATGAAAAAACTGCACTAAGCTGATAATATTAAAAAACTTTTAAAAAGCCCAACGGGGTTACAATATACAACAGAGTCATCGGCTCTGCCGGGGATGGTGTTCCCTGTAACGCAGGCTCCTATGGATGCTTCAGCTACAGTGGAAAAGTTTGAAATAAGAAAAAGACAATGTAAATGTCCCCCAGAGGTCTTATATGACATAATGGGGGACGTAGATAGTAAACAAAAAATGGTTACAAAAATAAGTTAAAAAAATTACAGAATAAAATAAAGAACCCATTCCCATGCTTTATTTTAGCAGAAATATACCAGTTTGAAAAAAAAACCCTATAAACTAAAAAAAAAAAAAAACTTTCTTTTTTTAGCCTAATAAAATAAAAAAAATAAAAAAAAGTGAAAAAAAGATATAAAAAAATAGCCCAATGTGTCACGGAAAAAAACGCTGCAAAAGCAACTTTTGTAGCTGAAGGTAAAATAAGTAGGTCAGTAAAACAACCACATGGGTAAAATCCCTAAAAAGTGTCTGGTCCTTAAAGGGGTTGTCCCGCGGCAGCAAGTGGGTCTATACACTTCTGTATGGCCATATTAATGCACTTTGTAATGTACATTGTGCATTAATTATGAGCCATACAGAAGTTATAAAAAGTTTTTCACTTACCTGCTCCGTTGCTGGCGTCCTCGTCTCCATGGTTGCCGTCTAATTTTCGCCGTCTAATGGCCAAATTAGACGCGCTTGCGCAGTCCGGGTCTTCTGCTTTTCTCAATGGGGCTCCGTGTAGCTCCGTGTAGCTCCGCCCCATCACGTGCCGATTCCAGCCAATCAGGAGGCTGGAATCGGCAATGGACCGCACAGAAGCCCTGCGGTCCACCGAGGGAGAAGATGCCGGCGGCCATCTTCAGCAGGTAAGTAAGAAGTCACCGGAGCGCGGGGATTCAGGTAAGCGCTGTCCGGTGTTCTTTTTTAACCCCTGCATCGGGGTTGTCTCGCGCCGAACGGGGGGGGGGGCGGGTTGAAAAAAAACAAAAAAACGTTTCGGCGCGGGACAACCCCTTTAAGGTACAAAACAGCCCAGTCCTTCAGGGGTTACGGTGTTTTTAAATGGAGCTACTATAATTGTTCAAATGAACAAAACAATGATAATCATTCGGTCTAAAAGCAGCCAACGACTGAATGACGAATGATGATCATTCACTTTTCGTTTGTCGTTCGTTTCTATCCTCGTTATGGTGTTCACTTATCCTTGTAAGCGGCGCTCGTTCAGCCATTCTCACTGATACAGCGAATGTGACGGACTGAACGATTTCTCTATGAACGAACCAACAATGTATCTGCCGGCATAAACGGGCTGCCCGAGTGAATGAGCTACCGCTGACGCCACTCGCAGGTTCAAACGAGAATCGCCTCGTCTAGAAGGACCCTCGGCTACTGAATGCTGAAGTTAGAGAGTATTGGGAAAAAGCAAGGAAAGAAATCAAGCGGTTTTACTGTAAAATAATGGTGAAGGCTGCAGAGTATGATGGATGGTCCAGAGTCCAACTGAACACGGTCCCTGATGGCATTGCAAAACCGTTTTTTGATAGCCTGTAAAAAAGAATGGGGGGCATGATAGACAACTTTAAATATGGTAAAAGTATAAGGGCTCATACCCATGGGCGTATGCGTAAACACTGCGTGGATCATGCAGCGTTTTACCGCTGTGGGGGCTATCAGTGACCCGGTGTACTGCCATGTATGACAGCGTATCTCACGCATGCTATCATGTGCAGTGTAAACTCCCCGCTCTGTCTCATAGCGCCATAGCATATGCAACACCACTAAAGATGAGCAAGCATTGTCCTTAGCGAGTATCTCCCCGCTCCAGAGAAAAGGTTCAGCTGCCGGCGCGGGTCACAGGTGAGTTGCGGCAATCAGCAGGGGGGAGGGGGAGGGGGAAGAGAGGGAGAGATCAGAGGTCAGAGCTTGGGTGGGGTCAGGGTCAGTCTGGGAGAGGGAAAGTTGGAGTCTAGCTCAGTCTTGAGAAGATGTAGCCGAGTATGGTCCAGGCTAGCCTAGACTAGTCTGGGAGCCCACGCCTGGACAGTACCCGGTCTAAGCGTGGAGGCCAGCCATGAAGAAAGTCCAGCCGTGGAGCCAGCAGGAGAGGAAAACAGCAGGACAGAGGGGAGTCTTTGTCAGTCTTCTTCAGCCATGTCCTGAGGGATTATTTGCCAGGGAAGGTCTGTTCGTCAGTGAGTTACACTTGTCCCTGCATAGTCAGAAGTCCTCCACAAATAACCTCCTAGCTCATCTCCACTTGGCCTGGCCATCTCACTCCTCCAGTAAGGGATTAAGAGACTCCACATATATTGTTCTTTATATCTACCAAGTTGTTACGGAAGTTATTGCCTGTTGCAAAGAAAGTGTGAAGACTGTCCAAGTCTGCAAATATTCAGTAAACTGTGTGCCTTCGGTTTTACTGCAATCTATTTGGACTTGTCTCTTTATTTCATTACCTTAACTCATTCAAAGCCACTGGCGTCACATCAGACAGTACATAAATTACTAATAGTCATCATCACAAACTTTATTGCAATCCACCTGCTGCATGAGCCACGATTACAGGCAGAGTAGCCACCACCGTGACACAGTTAGCGCAACCAATCAAGCTACTGCCGCCGACTTCTGCTCGCTGCACTGGAGGGAAGTATTCTTATTAGGAGGCTAAACACGAGAACAAGGAGGAACAATCTGAGATTATTTGGGGGGGGGGGGGAAATCAGAAGCAACGTCAGGAAATATTATTTTACTGACGGAGTAGTAGACGCTCGGAGCAAACTCCCAGATGTGGTTGGAAAATCAGCAATAAATGAATTCCAGCTCCCTGGGAGAAGCAGATATCCATTTAGACGGAGCAATTTGACCAGAAAATTGTCAAACAAGCAAAACTGAACACTAACCGGGATAGAGAGACCAGTCAGGGTGGATGGAAAGCCGAATGAAGCAAAATACAGATATTCTTAATGAAAACCTATAGCAGAGTGCAAGGGACCTCAGACTGGGCAGAAGGGTCACCTCTCAACAAGACAATGACTGAGTGCACAGCCAGGACACCACAGGAGGGGCCCAGGGACAACGCTGTGAATGTCCTCAAGACGGCCCCCATCACACCTGATATGGCTTAAGAGGGTCTGCACAGGAGAATGGCAGAAAATCCCCAAATTCAGATATGCAAACCTTATGGCATCATACCAAGAAGACTGGAGACTGGAATCACTGCCAGAGGGGCTTCAACTGAGTACGGGGTGTGAATACTTATGGCACTGCATAATGTTAGAAATCTTTGTACACTTTTTAAAAATGAAAAACTAACATTCTGCGTTCACTTTGTCATTATAGGGGAATTGAGTGCAGAATGATGAAGAGAAACTTGAATTTTTCTTTATTTTTCATAACAAAATGTAAAAAAGTGAAAGGTCTGAAGACTTTCTGGCCCTACTGTATGTACTTGTGACTCCACATATACGGTAGATGTAAAGATCGCACCACCCAGGAGCAGTGATCTGTGTGCTGGCAGGGCGGCCATAAGTAGTCCTGAGCACTTATTCCAGTCTGTCCCAGGGAAGCTCCAATGATAACAGGCTGTATATGGGCACTGACATCACAGGAACTCCCCGAGGTATCCGCTTAGGGAATCTAGGGAAGATGCCGTTCAGTGCCATCTGGACAAAAACTAAAAAGTAGACAAAGCTCCTAGTAAGCATGCTTGATAGATTAGTAATTAGAAATATAAGTTACTTCACAGAGGAGACTTGGGGGCCACTAAGTCTCCCCAGTATCGAGGGTCGCAGATCGAAAGTCCCCACAAGGAGGAGAAGAGGACTTCTGTTGGATTTATTCCACAATATGGTTAAAATGTAATAATAGACAAAACAAGAAAAACAAAAAGCACATGTAACCAGGTGACACCTTCTTTTTCAAGCCAAGTGCAGTGCCATCTGTCGCTTATAGACTATAATGGCCTCCATTAACCCCTTCAGGTCATGGCCTACTTTGGGCTTAAGGACGCAACGCTTTTTGGCGGATTTTCACCTCCATTTTTCAAAAGCCATAACTTTTTAATTTTTCCGTCGACGCGGCCGTATAAGAGCTTGTTTTTTGCGTGGCGAACTGTAGTTTTTATCGGCGCCATTTTGGGGCACATAGACTATATTGTAAAACTTTTATTATTTTTTTTTATGATTGCAGGGAGAGAAAACGCATCAATTCTGCTATAGATTTTTTTTTACAGCGTTAATCATGCAGCATAAATGACACAGTCCATTTTTTTCTGCAGGTCGTTACGATTACGATACCAAAATTCTTTTTTTTTTTTTTTCACTTTTTTGCAATAAAAACCCTTTTTTGGATTTTTTTTTCTAAATCGCTGCATTTAAAGTCCTATAACTTTTTTGTTTTTCTATGTACGGAGCTCTGTGAGGGCTTATTTTTTGCGAGACGAGCTGTAGTTTTAATTGGCACCTTTTGGGGTGCATACGGCTTCTTTGATCACTTTTATTGCTTTTTTGAGAGGCAAAATGCTAAAAATTTGCATTTTGCCTCAGTTTTTTAAGCGTTTTTTTTACACTTTTTTGTCGTGCAGGATAAAAAAGCATGTGCACCTTATTGTACACGTCGTTACGGGCATAACGATACCAAATATGTGGGGGGGGGGGTTCTAATATGAGAAAAAGCCTAAAAAAGGTGTTTTTTTTACATTTTTATTTTTTGTACATTATTTTGATCTTTTTTGAGGGACTTGCACCTCTGAGGGACTTCCACCATACCAGCTCTGATCACTATGATAAGGCATTGCAGGACTTCTCTCCTGCAATGCCTTATCGCTTATTACAGCGATCAATGGCAATACAGGACACCGGCATCTGGCGTCCTGTTGCCATGGCAACCAGCTAGGCTCTCTGCGATTATATCGCAGGAGCCCGATAAAACTACAGAGGAAGCGCGCTTCCTCTGTGAACCCTTCCCATGCTGCGATCTACATAGATCGAGGCAGGGAAGGGGTTAACAGCGGGGTGGGGTGTGTGTGTGTGTTAATCTCCAATGCATCTCCGCTTGTGCTATTAGTGACAGATAGGTCAAGAAAGATCATACGTGTCAGTGAGGTCACTTATGATCTTGCGCTATCTACATGACGTAAGGGTATGGCCAGGTCCGGAAGTACCCCGCCTCCAGGATGTACCCTTAGGGTGCATTCACACGACCGTATATCGGCTTGGTTTTCACGCTGAGCCGATATACGTCATCCTCATCTGGGGGGGGGGGGGGGGAGGATGGAAGAGCCAGGAGCAGGAACTGAGCTCCCGCCCCCTCTCTGCCTCCTCTGCACTATTTGCAATGGGGAGAGGTGGGATGGGGCAGGGCCAATTCTCAGAACTTAGCCCTGCCCCGCCCCTGTCCTGCCTCCTTTTACTGCAAATAGTGCAGAGGGGCGGAGAGGAGGCAGAGAGGGGGTGGGAGCTCAGTTCCTGCTCCTGGCTCTTCCATCCTCCCCCCCCCCCCCGCAGATGAGGACGACATATATCGGCTCGGCGTGAAAACCGAGCCGATATACGTTCGTGTGAATCCAGCCTTACGTCATATGGAGGGAAGGGGTTAAACATATGTGTCATTTTACAAGGTATTGCAGGATGGAAGAGCGCAGTCTACTACACTATTCCATTCTATAAAAAAACCACATCATTCCCAACAAAAACCAGCCAGGCGGAAACAAAAAACACTGCTTTGTCTGACAACGGACCCCATGGACGGGTTTGGAGCTTTCCTGACGTACATGCTAAATGTAGAGTAGGATTGTGGGGGGCACACCCTCAGCTTCACAAAGTTTTCCCCTTTTAACACATTCATGGCCTGAAACTGCATCAATTTGCATACGTTTGTCTGAAGATACCCTGAAAACTGCATAATACAACTAAATCCTAAACTGGGCAATCACTCTGCAGGGGGTTTCCTCCACTTCTACAGTCATAGTCCAAAATACTATTCAAAATTGGAAAAAAAAGGTAACGATTAACAGGATTATCTGGGGAGAAATTTTTTCAAAAACTTCTAAGCATGTTAAACCAACATAAAAGAAGCCATACTTACCAGCCCCCTCCCCCACTGCTCCCCATTTATCCCCTAGTCTTCCAATTACTGTTGCAGAGTGATGACATCCCCACATAGGTACAGGTGATCGCTGCAGCTAATCACCGAGGAGTGAGCCTATGATTGGCTGCAGCCGTCACATGTCCCTTCTATCATTGACCTCTTGTTAGCTGCCTGCACCCAAAAGTGAAGCCTAGTGAGATGGACTGGGCACTCATGGAACGGGAAGAGGAGTATGGCCTATTTTATGTTGGCACAGCATGGTGAGCAGCGTCTGAAAAAAAAAATATCCCCACATAACCCCTTTAGGGCTAAATCACACAGGCGTGAAAATCGCGCAGAAAGTATCCGTGCAAACTAATCGCAGCTAACTGTGCTAAAAATTGCGCGATTGGACGATTTTCCATGATCCAGTCCCAAGCCTCATTAGCGTAAAAATCGCCCATTCGCACAATCTGTAGCTGCGTGTTGCAGAAAAAATATGCGCTGCTGTTCGGAATTCGGTCAGTAGAAATCCTAATGGCTTCTAATGTCCTAAATACAGACACCCGTCTTCTTTTCCCAGCGTTGGACGCGGCTAAACTCCCCTCTCTCTTTTCTCGAGCTCCCATAGAAGTCTATGGACATTTGCGCATCACGCACCAGACATCGGTCAGGTCTTTTTTTTTCACGCAGCAGGAAATTTGAGTTGTGCGAATTTCAGTCGCTGATGTCCTTTCTTTTTAGGTGTGATTTTTTTTATTTTTTTATTTTTTCCCACGGGTAAGATTTGTTTTGTCTGAATGTTTCCATTGGTTCTAATAGTCGCGTTTTTTTTGCGCATGTAAGTTCACGTCTGCACTGGTACCTCCATTCGGAGGTTTCGTCACAAATCTGGCCCTGCAAAAAGTCAGGCAGGTGAGCGGAAAGCGAAAGGACCCTATTATAGTCAATGGGGTCTGTTCGGCGCTGTTCGGTTCTGTCTAACACAGACCCGTTCGGCCAGGAACATGGAAACCCCACTGCCAATATGAGAGCAGCCGAAGGGCTTATTCAGATGGGCGTATATCGTTTTTTTGCAAATGGATGAGCAGTTTTTTAAGAATAAGAACACTAATGCTCATCTGTGTACCCCATAATGCTCATCTGTGTACCCCATAATGCTCATCTGTGTACCCCATAATGCTCATCTGTGTACCCCATAATGCTCATCTGTGTACCCCATATTATGTTGTTAAGGGGGCCCAGAGATCGCAGAGATACACGTCACTAAACCTGAGGATCAGCTGAAGAGGTTAAGGTGTGCCCGGCGCCCTGCGGGCATGCAGCCAGCGCTATTGCTGGGATACGGGCACGGCTGCCACCCCCTGTGTACAGTTCAGCTTGCTGCGCTCATGGCAACTAATGCTACATTGTTTCCGTCGGTCCTCGCAGTGAGAATCTAACATGCAGGTTCTATGCGGAAATGTATCAGGACAAGTGAATAGTAACTAGAGGCACCCTCCTGGCCAATGCCTGCAGATACAGCAGTCGTATCAGGGAGGGCAGATCTGGTTACTGCAGTTGCCATGGCACCAAGGAAATGCTAAACACAAAGGGAGAATGCAAAGTAATGGCAACAAACAGCCACTGAATCCTGAGAGTAGCAGCAGCTCCAGACCGAGTCACTCACCGCAGAGGTAGGTATGATATAGCGGGGGTACATGTGATAATCACTTGTGTCCCCTACATCAAGGCAATAATCCGCAATACCTTATTACGGTTCACCGCCTATGACTTGTCGGCGCTCGCTGCGGATGACCTCTGTCTTCAGCCTTAATGCAGGGCAAATTTTGTCAGTTAGTGCGGATTTTGTTGGGTTTTTACTTGCGCAATATTTTTTTCCCGTAGACTTTAATTGTGGACTCGCATCTTCTGTATGTTAGAGTGGCCTTAGAAATGCGCAACAACGATTCCGCAAGTCCTCCTTAATTCCACAGGAGAAAGCTTTTTCACTGCAGAATTTAATCTTGCGGTTTTGAAGCAAAGACCTACGGATTTTAACAGGAGCAGAATTCAGTCCCCATATGGACAACATTGTAACGCAGACTCCTTCCGTCCCGTGGGAAATGTCCCTAATGGTTAACCCCTTCATGACGCGCCCCTCCCCCTTTTTTTTCCATTTTCGTTTTTTTCTCCCCCCTTTAAAAAAATCGTAACTCCTTTATTCATCCATCGACGTCGCTGTATGAGGGCTTGTTGTTTTTTGCGGGACGAGTTGTACTTTTCAACGGTACTATTTAAAGTACCATGTAATGTGCTGCAAAACTTAAAAAAAATTCTAAGTGGAGTAAAGTGAAAAAAAATGACATTCCGCCATCTTTTAGTGCGTCTTGTTTCTACGGCGCACAAACTGCAACAAAAACGCCCTGATAACTTTATTCTATGGGTCGGTACGATTACTACGATACCAAACTTGTATAGTTTGTTTTTGTACTATACTATTCTTTTTTTTTTTTTTCCAAATACATTACATTTTTTTCAATTATTTTCTGCGATCATTTTGTGCGCGCAATAACTTTTTTATTTTTCCGTCGACGTAGTTGAGCAAGGGCTCATTTTTTGCGGGATGTCCTGTAGTTTCTGTTAGTACCAATTTGGAATACATACGACCTTTTGATTGCTTTTTATTGCATTTTTTGTTCTGGGAGACAGGGTGACTGAAAAAGTGCATTTCTGGCGGTCTTTATTTTTTTTTCTCTCGGACGACGTTCACCGTGTGGGGTAAATAATGCGCGACTTTGATAGAGCGGACTTTTACGGATGCGGCGATACCAGATATGTATTTTTATTTTATTTATATTTTTTAATAATGGCTATGGCAATGATATGATTTAAATTTTTATAACTTTTTTATTTTTTTTTACAACTAAAAGAAACTTTATTGATCTTTTTTTTAACTTTTCTTTTAAATCCCCCTGGGGGACTTCAACATGCGATGCTGTGATCATTACCTCATACTGCAATTTGACAGGCAGTCTATCAAGCCACCCCACGGGGGCTTGATAGTCTCTGCTTCTCTCCTCCCCTCCAAGTGGTTTGCAATGGGAGGGGGCGGGATGGTTGTGGCGCTAAGCTCCCGCCCCTTGTCCATAGCTAGCAATGAGTGTGGATGGGACAGAGCTGAGCTTAGCTGCGCACCTCCCTCCCCCTCCCATTGCAAACGCAGGAGTGGAGGAGAGAGGCAGAGAGCCGGTGAGGGGGAGGGAAGGGGGGAACTGCTTAGATGGAAGCGTATATCAGCCGGTCATGAAAACGCCGGCCAATATACGCTCATGGGAATAAGCCCTAAGGGTGGTGTTACAGGTAGAATTGTTTTTCCAAAACATTTTTTTTTTTTCTTGCCGTTTTTTTCTGCATCCATGTGTAATCTGCAAGCCTAATATGGGATTATGCAGCGCGCTGCAATCAGTGGACACATGCATTATACTTTGTACCCGCCGCAGTTGCAGCTTTTTGAAGCTCTACATCGTGCTCGGCATTTGCCTAGAGGCTTCTCTATAGGAAAGAGAACTGCCTGTGCGTTCCAGAAAAAAGTCACAGGAAAAAACACTTCATGGCGTTTTTTACTAGCTAGGAAAAACTCTGTAAATAAACTCTACTGAAGGACGATGGAAGGGGGTTTGTCTGCTGTCCTTTGTTGGGACTGTTTTTAGGTTTATAGAGTTGCAATCAAAATTATTCAACACTCACAGCAAATGAGGTATATTTGCCAAATTTACAAATTATCAGCTGTTTGAAAAAAAAACTATTGAGCAGGAACAATTTAAATAGCTCAGCACAACTAATGGCCCTTTAAGACACAACGATTATTGCTCAAAATTCGCTCAAAAGCCGTCTTTTGAGCGATAATCGTTTTGTGTAACCATACTTACATCGTGCATTTTTCTTTATGCCGTCACTCATCGTTGTCTTTCAGCGTGCTGAAAGACAACAATGAGTCTTATCAGGGATTCACAGCGGGATACAGCTGATACTATTGTTTCAGCTTCATCCCGATCCGTGAAGACAGGCGGGGTATGAAGAACACAGCGGTCCAGCTGTGTTCTTCATCCCCGCTCGAAGCGCTCGCCTGTATAACAGCCGGGCGCTCTGTGCAGAGAACAGCTGGATGCAGAAGACAAGCAGCCCCACTTGTCTTCTGCATCCCCCGCTCTGGGCCCTTGGCTGTATAACAGCCCGGCATTCCGGGCAGAGAACAGCTGGATGCAGAAGACAAGCGGTACCGCTTGTCTTCTGCATCCCCCACTCGGAGCTCAACGTTTGAGCGATCACCTTGTGCTGTAAAAGCACACAACGATTATCGCTCAAAAGATTTTTTGAGCGATAATCGTTGTGTTTAAACCAGGCTTAAGATAACAAGAGGTTTCTCCAAATTCAACACAAAATGCCACTTTTAATGACAATTGCAACCTCAGAATTATTCAACTTCCTGAATACAATCCCATATAAGAGCAAAGATTTGCAAATCAAGTGTCAATCAAGTTCTTCTTTAAGGTGCAATTACACACACAGCTGATGGCTCAAAATTCGTTAGAAGCAGACAGTTTGGAGCGATCATTTTGCATAGGTACTAATGGGCTAATCAGCACTTTAGTACTTCATTGTATGTATTTAGAGAACAGCGGGTGGTCAGTTCTCTAAATACATCACTATTGTTCTCCAGTGGGACAGCAGCTGTTAAAGAATTTTATTAGCTGTTATTAATACTGCCTGCAGAGAACTCAGCATGCGGTCTGTCTAATCAGCAACAATGGATTTCATGCCGACCTGAACTCAGCGATGGACGAAAAGTGCATGGCAAGTGGACAATGGGCACACACTTACACTGAACGATTATCATGTACAATGGCCTTTAGTTGCATCAGGTGTGCTTGAGATAAAACCCCAAATATCTGGATTGGCTAGAGCTTTGTTGACAATAACATTTTATTGTACTTTTTGTTGACAAAGTATTGGACCCCGACCAATCCTATGCTGTTAGGTGAAGGGGATATGCAAATCGGATGTGTGCGCATTAGGTATAAAGAAGAGTATCACAAATACATATCCCAGTACAGAAACCATCAGAATTAGAGATGAGCGAACGTACTCGTTTCGAGTACTTACGCACCCGAGTACCGCCATTTCCGAGTACTTCAGTACTCGGGTGAAAAGATTCGGGGGGCGCCGGGGGGCGGGGAGAGGCGTGGCGGTGCGGGGGGTAGCAGCGGGGAACAGGGGGGAGCCCTCTCTCCCCCCCCACTCCCCACTGCTACCCCCCGTGCCGCCACAGCGCCCCCCGAATTTTTTCGACTGTGTACGGAAGTATTCGGAAATTGCGGTATTCGGGCGAAAAAGGGGCGTGGCCGAGCACGTTCGCTCATCTCTAATCAGAATGTCACAAGGTGTAGAGTTGACAGACTTCCAACAGGGACTGGTGGTGGGATGTCACATGAGCAACCAATGAGTTTGGGACATCGCAGTGCTTTTGGACCTTCCATAGTCCACTGTTAGCAATGTTATTCCAAAATGGAACACATCTGGTGTACGCAGTGCAGATCTCGTAAACTGAGAGAAGGTAAACAACAAAGCATTGTACGAGCTATGAGTCATTGGGTACATCGACGGATGAAACACTCGCTGGGGAGGTCTTCTAGGCCATTGGAACGTTCATTAGTACCAGAACCATCTGTAGGGAATTGCATATGGAGGGTTACCACGGACAAGCGGCTGCACACAAGCCCAACATCACAGCAGTGCATGCACTGAGGCGCCTGTTATGGTTTTTGAATGTCATTCTTGTACTATACAGTAAATGAGTGGAAGCAAGTGTTGAGGACGGCTGAATCATGGTGCACCATCTTCTGATCGGATGGCGGCACTTGGGTGTGGCGGTTGCCCGGAGAGCAGTTTTTACGTGACTGCATCGTCCCAACAGTGAGGTTTGGAGGAAGTTCTGTTGTGGTGTGGGGGTGTTTCTGCTATGAAGTCCACCCTTTAACACCAATGGGTACAAAGTAGAGATGAGCGAGTATGCTCGCTAAGGCACATTACTCGAGCGAGTAGTGCCTTTAGCCGAGTATCTCCCCACTCGTCTCTAAAGATTTGGGTGCCGGTGGGGGGCGGAGAGCGGCGGGGGAGAGCGGGAAGGAACGAAGGGGAGATCTCTCTCTCCCTCGCTCCCCGCTGCAACTCGCCTGTCACCCGCGCCGGTCCCCAAACCTTTAGAGATGAGCGGGGAGATACTCGGCTAAGGCACTACTCGCTCAAGTAACGTGCCTTAGCAAGTATACTCGCTCATCTCTAGTACAAAGCCATTCCGGACAATGGGGTATCGCCTACCCCGTGGCAGTATTTTGGTACAGCTCTGTGTCTCTACCAACATGGCAGAGCACCACGTCATACGGCATGCAGTGTTGAGGAATGGTTTGCGGAGCAGAACCTCTGCAGACTTCAATGGCCAAAGTCTGGATCTCAATCTCATCGAGCATCTTTTGGACACACTAGAACACCATACCCACGCACGCCTATCATCTCCCCTATCACTATCGGAAGCTCTCCTCGAGGAATATGCCATCTCTTTATATGATGGGAATATCCTGTGCACTACAAACAGTGTATTTTTGTGGCTTTTTAAACTTTTTTTTTTTTGAATTGCAGCAGACTGTAGGTTTGGGGGTTTTGTGCCGGTGTTTTTTCAAAGACATACTATAGAAAAATCACCAACAAAAAGTGCATTTAAAAAACACATACAAAAAATGCTACTTAAAAAAACCCACCTCCTAAATGAACCAGTTAAAGAATATTTTTTTTTACATTTTTTACATGTGTTTTTAGCGACAAAAATGCCATAAAAAGTGTCTGTAAAGGAACCTGATGCTGTAAATTTTTAGACACATTTAGATTCTATGGAAACCACAATGTTTTTTGCAGCGTTTTTTAATGAAAAAAATTGAAATATGAATAAAAAAATGACTATCTGTTATTTATTGTGAATGGTCGTCTCTAGAGTCGTTGCCTATTCGCTGTAGTCCTCCGAGGAACAAGAATACAGGTGAAAATACCATAAAGCAGGAGAACAGAAGCGATGAATGTGATGAAACAAAGCAAAATCAGCATAAAAAACACTTCAAAACCGAGTAAGAAAGGCTGCGATTTCTCTCCCCAGAACGGCGGCAGTCCCGCGGTGT
The DNA here is from genome assembly GCA_035609135.1 of Eleutherodactylus coqui. Classification (NCBI taxonomy): domain Eukaryota; kingdom Metazoa; phylum Chordata; class Amphibia; order Anura; family Eleutherodactylidae; genus Eleutherodactylus; species Eleutherodactylus coqui. The sequence goes on along the minus strand of CM069413.1, from coordinate 38,491,562 downwards.
TTTTGTATGCAGCCGTACGGTGATGCACCGTCTTCCCATTAAGCTATTGATTCTAGTTCCAAGTCTGTTTTGTCTTTGCTCTTCATGCGGCTCCTTGCAACCTGCGATTACATACATAAGTCTATTATGGGATTGCCTTACCTCCTTTTTGTTTTCTGAGACTGTATGAGGCTTTATAGAACCAAGTATGAAAATAAGAGAATACCACAAAAACACCATCCATGTTATTGTAATGTGTATCTCATGACATGTATAATCGCATGGGTTTTGGGACATAATATCTCATGTTTTCTAGTCCCCAGGACATCCAGTATGGATGAAAACACTAGAAATGATGTGGATGAAGAAGATCCCATTCCTCCCATTGCAGAAGAGGACACTGAAGTAGACGCTTCTGGTAGAGCATCAAGAGGAGACGCAGAACAACCTTTCATTCCACCACTGATCTCTATTAACAAAGGTGAGCGAAGCGTTCCCCATCCGTGTTCTGCACATTCCCAGCCTTTCTACTCATACACAATGGGGAAAATCCTCATCAGGGGGATTATTGATACTTTTTTCCCTTTTCAAGTTTATGATGCAACAAATGAATGAACTGTTACATGATGTTGATCAATGTGTCACATCTGGAAATAGGTCTAGAGATGTGGAGTCACTTGGCATGCCTTCCAGCTACTGGGGCAACAGTGTGGCAAGTTTTGCAACTTTTAAAAAAGTTAAAGGGGCCCTTTATATCTCTGGATGCCGGAATTCTGACGTATAAAAGTCACAATTGTGGTACAAACGCTAAAACTGCAACTTTTAGGGCTTTTAGGCCGTGCCCCACCACTTTTTTAAAGAGTGAATGAGGCCCGGCATTAGAGAAGTGTGGCAACACATGGCCTGTCACATTTACTATAGTCTATGCCAGAAACCGGTGTAGATTATAATAGAAAATCTGCTCCAGCTGCGAGGTGATCTAGGTTTTCATCTTACGCATGGCTTGGGCCTCTTATTACATGCGTTGCTCATAGCCAGGCTCAGACTTTAGGGTGGTTTTCCATCGGCATTAGAACTACCAGAAGAAAAATGCTGCGTGCAATGCTTTTTCTTCTGTCAAAAACACCGGTGGTTGGGCGGAAAGTGAACGGACCCTATTTTGGTCAATGGAGTCTGTTTGACGTTGTTCGGTTCCATCATAAGACGGAGCCGTTCAGCCAGGGGATTCCCCTTCCCTGCTCCCCAAACTGAACAGCAAACCGGAACCCCCGATGCAAAGCCACCCCGACTTAGATCAGTGCGTGAAGTGCTGGTCTAAGTAAATAAGCCCTGACTGTCTTAACCCTTTCCAATCCAATTTGTATCCTGGCTTTCCTAGGGGGCTTACTCTTTTTCTGCTATTATACAATGGCGCTATCTGCTGGCTAAAGCCAGTACTGCATGAGGTGACACGTTGGATAGGCTCCGACAGCAGAGAGGCTGGCAATATACAGTAAGAGAACCCCGACGGACGTCTTCCAACATCGGAGCTGTACAGCCTTAAATCATAATGTCTTCAGAGGTCAGACAGTGGATTGGAAAGGGTTAAATCTGTCTACAAACCTCACTCCGCTCAAACACTGCCCCCTTTTATAGACTCACCTGTGTGAATGCACAGGTGAGCGCCCCCTGCAGATCTGCGTTGGCTCAGGGACGTGCAGTGATCACAAAGGAGAATCACAGCTATCCAAATCCAACACAGTAAGGGCAAAAACACACGCGCAAGTACGGTACGGAGCGTAATTGCACATTAACAAGGTTTCTTCCCCTTCTCGAGCAATCCTCTGCGCCATAGTCCAGGAGTTTGATCAAAACAGCGGAAAGATGGGTCCTGCCTGATCTTTCCCGTACCTAGTATTAACTACATGCAGGAAATATAGGCAAAGTACTAGCTCAAACCAAATGTTTCCTGTCGCTCTGGCGGTATACAGGACAAACACATCGCTGAACCGCGAGCCGTACGCGTTCTGTTCAGCAGGCCCATTTCCTTCAGATTTAACGGACTCTTTTGGTACATCAGATGAATTGTACATACATGTAAACTGTTGGGGTCACTAATGATAGGCGGGTGTTTGTTAAGAAAATTGTAGATCATTGTATCAGTTAATTGTTCTTTTATTGGATTGTAGACTAGAAAGATATAGCATGGTGCTAGTATAAGTAGTGAAGGGGTTAAACGAAACCTTTTCTATACCATTACGGGGTAGACAGACAAGATAAGAATCTCCAGACTGCCTCCCTTGCATTCCTTTTCACTGAATTCATAAGGGTCTCATTGTATGTTATAGTAGCGCCTTAAGAGGTGTAACTTATGTGAATCATTTTTGTTTTAGCCTATTATGTATTCTTATTAATCTTGGAGGTATATACTTTTGCTGTGATGTCATTTATGGTACATAAGCTTCGAACACCTTTGAATAAATTAGAAATCATCTGATACCGCACAGGCTGGTGTAATTTGTATTTCTCCTGGGTCCAGACTTCTGCACGAGATCTGGGATCGTCTTCTCTTTGATAAACACATAAATTCTCCTTACAGTGTTCTGTATGTATTGTGATTGCTTTCCCTACACCATATACCTTTTGCGGACAGGCAGGGGCTGAATACTCGTTTTTGGTCTGTTTGGCTTCTCGCTAGATCTGAAATGTCTTTGCAGCCTTCCGTCTACATAGTGATTGTGTGCGACGATCCAGACTAGGGCACCAACTAGTCGGATTCCACATACGGGAGACCACAGCGGAATCAGCCTGTGACCCCGCGTACCTGCAAACTCTGTATTGTGGATGACTGCGGACGCTCGCGGTGGGTTATGCACAGTACAGATATATATTTTTTAAATATTTGTTTTTCCCACACCGTCCAATTCACTTGCGGATGGGCTGCAGGTCGGATGGCTTCCATTGACTTCAACGGAGGCGGTCCATGCAAACTCTGCACTAAAATAGAACGTGCTGCGATTTTAAATCTACTTGCGGAAAAACCGCAATCGCTATCCGTCCATCTGATTGGATATGCATATGTTCTATTTTTTCAAGAGCACGGAATACCGCGTATGGTCCGTGCAGGTGACGATCATGAATTCAGCAATTGAGATTGTGTGAAGCCGCCTAATACTGTAAAATATGGCTGCCTGTATCGATGCAGTAAAAACAAAGGCCAGAAGTTAGTCCAGGTTCACATCTGCGTTGGAACCTCCATTCGAAGATTGTCGCAAATTTGGCACAAAATCCTGGAAGAAAAAGTGCCACGTGTAGCGCTTTTTCTCCCAGTAGAATGCCGGACAGCTGAGCGGACAACGAACGGACCCCAATATAATCAACAGAGTCCGCTCAGCGCTGTCCAGTTCCGTCATACGATGGATCTCCTTCGGCCGCTGAGATTCCCCTGAACGGAGCCCCCGACACAGATTTGAAACCACTCGTATACCAGTTGAGCTAAGATTGTGTAATCCAAAGCAAACATTGTGCAGCTTTTTAGTAACAAATGTTTATCTTTTTAATACGCGTTTATCAGATGCAGAAACCAAAGGTCAGAGACGTCGGGGGGCGGTAAAGAGGCCAAGCTTGGCACCGGGGTCCGCCAATACTGTGTCCTCCCCGACTGCACAGATTCCAGTAAGTAGCCATTAATACTTACGCATATAATAAATGAGTAGACGCCCCAGCCAACAACACAGGCAGTGCATGTAGAAGAAGAAAAAACTTTTAGGTTTTTCTTTTTTTTAATTTTTACAGCCAGCAGGAAAAAAGAACAATGTACTTTCTAACGAGGCCCGGAAGGAAATGGCAAAACTGGCTAAAGTTACAAAGGATGAGAGAAGAGCTCAGCTGGATGCAAGACATAAATATTTGGTCTCCAAACTGGCGGATGGTTTAGGAATAGGGGAAAATGAAGTGGAAGACTTTCTTATTTCTGATGACAAGGTAAAATAAAATCTCGGTCAACGGTGACACCTAGTGGTGTTATGTAGTATTGCATCTCAGTTTGCAACTAGTCCATCCACTTCAATCTAATAATAATCTTTATTTGTATAGTGCCAACTTATTCCGCAGTTGTCCATCCAGACAACTACTAAATATAACCCCACATAAGCTGGGCTGCTGTGTAAAATGAGAATAAATGCAAAGAAAAAAAGAATGCGATGATTTGAAAATCTCATAACCAGATTTTATTCACAATAGAACATACAACATATCAGAAGGGGAAGGGAGACAGTGTTCCATTTCATTAAAAAAAACTTAACTCATTTAGAAATCATTGGCAGCCACACATCTCACAAAAATCTGGACAGGGGTAACAGGCTGGGAAAGCAAACGGTACTAATGAAAAACAGCTGGAGGGTCAATTTTTACTGTCTGTAGCATGTTAGATAGAGTCTCTCAGAAGCAGAAATGGTCAGAGGTTCACCGATCTAAAAACTGTGTCTAAAAGTTGTGGAATAATGCCAGAAACATTTTCCTCAACATAAAATTCTGCAGACTTGGAATATCGCACCATCAGAGAAACTGGAGAAACTCATGTGCACAAGGGCCAAGGCCGATGGTAAAGTTGTATCATGCAGAGAAGAAGCCATATACCAATAGAATCCAGAAACGCCGGCGTCTTCCCTGGGCCAAAGCTTATTTAAAATGGGCTGAGGTAAAATGAAAAACTGTCCTGTGGTCGGATGAATCAAACTGTGAAATTGTCTTTGGAAAACAACGGACGGCATGTCCTGCGGACTAAGGAGGAGAGGAACTTGTTATCAGGTTGTTATCAGCACCCAGTCCACTAGCCTGCATCTCTGAAGAGGTTGCATTAGTGCCTATGGCATGGGCAGCTTACACATCCTGACAGGCACTATCAATGCTGAGCTGTATATAGAGGTTTAGACAGGGACGTAACTATAGTGGATGCAGGGGATGCGGTTGCACCCGGGCCCAGGAGCCTTAGGGGGCCCATAAGGCCTCTCTTCTCCATATAGGGAGCCCAGTACTATGAATAAAGCATTATAGTTGGGGGCCCTGTTACAGGTTTTGCATTGGGGCCCAGAAGCTTCAAGTTATGCCTCTGTGCAGCATGGGTTAGGCATGGGTACGGGTACAGATAGACGGGGGGCCCCAGCTCACCTTTTGCATCAGCGCCCCTGAGCCTTTAGTTATGTCCCTGGGTTTAGAACAACATATTCTCCATCCTGACAACGTCTCTTTCAGGGAAGGTGGCCTTACATAATTCAGCCAGACAATGCTAGACCACATACTGCACCCATCACAGCAGCATGGCTTCACAGAAGAGGAGCCCGGATGGTGAACCGGCCGCCTGCAGTCCAGACCTTTCACCAATAGGAAACATTTGGCGCATTATAAAATGAAAAATCCAGCAAAGACGACCGAGGACTGCGGAGCGACTAGAATCCTACATAAGACAAGAATGGGACAACATTCCTCTCCCAAAAGTCCAGCGATGGTCTCCTCACTTCCCAGACCTTTACAGACTGTTGTAAAGAGAAGAGGGGATGCTACACAATGGTAGACACGGCTCCGCCCAGCTTTTGTGAGATGTGTTGCTGCCAACAATTTCTAAATGATGTAATTTTTTAAAAATGAAATGGAATCCTGTCCCCCTCCCCCTCTGATATATTCTGTGTTCTACTGTGGATAATATATGGTTAGAGGAGATTTACAAATCATCGCCTTTTTTTCCCTTAACATTAATTTACATTTTACACAGTGGCCCAACATTTTTGGAATTGGAGTTGTAATGATAATTATGGTATAATGATATTGGTAAAGTGTCACCCTGCTTTCCCTGTCAGCTGTACAACATTCTGGACTAGGGGAAAGCTGGGTTGAACTCTTCAATATTCATCTCCCCCCTCCTCACATCTGCAGTGAACCTTGATGTACATTTCAGGAAACCCTTTGTCCAGGTGGTCATAAAGTTAGCCAGTGACAAGGCGATGTTAATTACCCCCTGCCAGCGAGGTTTGACACCTCAGGTATTTCTCAAAGACGTCCTGGCACCACGACTGCTAGTGTCTGTATCACCAATGCGATGAACCAATCACAGCCATCACACTGGTTCATCAAGCGCTGCATTGATTGGCTGAGCAGCACTCGATGAACAAATCCCAGCCATCGCATTGTGGAGGCTGGATTGATGAATTGGCTGAGCCACAAGATTGATTGGCCCGTTCATAAATCCCGCCTCCGCAATGCAACGGCTGGGATTTGTTCATCGAGTGCTGCTCAGCCAATCAATGCGGCACTCGATGAACTAATCACAGCTATTGCATTGGTTCATCGAGCACTGCATTGATTGGCTGAGCAGCGATTGAGAACCAATCAGAGCGATTGCTTCCTGGAGGCGGGATTTATAAATCCCATCACCAGGAAGTGATCTTCTGTAGGTGAACGAGGACGGCAACACACCTGTCGGAGCTCTGGACAGCAGCGGAAGGACGCAGACCAAGCCTTTTAGGTAACTAAAATCAGACCTTCCCCGAAAATAATAGCTAGTGCCTCTTTTGGGGCTCAAGAAGCGAATGGTCTCCAATATGTCTTGCCTTTTATATATTAGTTGGATTATTCACTGCTCATACTTTTATTATAGTAACCGCCTTATTGGAAAACCCATTTGAATCGATTTTGATCCATAAACTAAGGAAAAATCATATACTGTATAACGCTACTCATTCAGGTTATAGGTATCATGTCATGCCGGGCGTATGGGGTGTGCTGTTATGGTGCCAGCTAGGACAGAACTGCCCAGTAATGGTTAGACCAAAGTCCGGTTCCTCTGAATCCTCGCTCCCCTCCTACTCATTTGTTGTGCTAAGAAAAATAATAGCTTTGTGTTAATATGCTTTTTTCCCCTCTTCTTCATAGTTCAGTTTGATAGCTGACTTTTTTGCTCCTAATGGGTCAAAAAAACTTATCTTCTTTTACCAGGAGGTTTCTCAGGTATGTACAAATATTGTCGGCACATTTATGTTACCTCCCAGTCTACATCACAAAACCGATCTGCCTCATTTTGTTTTATAGCCAAGTAAGGCAACAACTCCAATGTGGGCGGAAGGAGCAAATCTGAATGCCTCATATACACATGTACAGAAGAAGCTTTTTATCACCATGGGCTCCAATGAGGTATATGTCGTTTTGCCATAACTGCATTGTAAATTGAATGTGCTCCCCCCTCCCCTGAAGCAAAGTGCATCCCCTTCCCCTTTAAATAACTAGTACAGTAACATATATTATAACTCCTCCCACTTTCAAAATCGGCAGCATCTAGCCCATGAAGGAAGTCATGTGTGGTGGGCTGGCTTTCTGTTCACATAGCGGCGTTATTTTTAAAACCGCTCAGTTTGTGTACTGTTTGCCCACTGCTGCCGTGAAGCTGCAGAGTGCCACTTGCCATTGATGGGGGGGGGTAAACCTCGTCTACGAAGATGACCGGGCTCAGGCTCCCAGAGGACCAGATGACCGGGCTCGGGCTCCCGGAGGACCAGATGACCGGGCTCGGCCTGCCGGAGGACCAGATGACCGGGCTCGGCCTGCCGGAGGACCAGATGACCGGGCTCGGCCTGCCGGAGGGCCAGATGACCGGGCTCGGCCTGCCGGAGGGCCAGATGACCGGGCTCGGCCTGCCGGAGGGCCAGATGACCGGGCTCGGCCTGCCGGAGGGCCAGATGACCGGGCTCGGCCTGCCGGAGGACCAGATGACCGGGCTCGGCCTGCCGGAGGACCGGATGATCGGGCTGATGTATTTTAGCCATGTAATATGAGCAGAGTGGCTAGAAAAATCTATAATCCTTAGACAGAGCACTGGCAAAAGAAGACCCGGCCACCAAAGGACATGATGGCTGATACTGTCAGAGCTGAGACTGGCATGGATATTCGACAACTGAAAGAAGCGGCGCAAAACCGAAAAACATGGAGGGAGCTTGCCTTTAGAGTCCTTGAGGGTCATGAACGACTAAACAGCTAACAGCACCAACAATCGTAATTAGACCACCGCTGATTGGCAAAGGTTTGCCTTCTCAGATGAAACACGTTTTCTGCTTCACCAAATGGATGGACGTTGGCGTGTCGGGAGAGGAACATCATTCGTATATCTGCCTGAGATGTACCTGCATGCCGAGTTTCACAGTGAAATAAACAACTTCTTCTAGTTTTTTACAAAGCGGATATAATTCTGTTGTCGGCTGTGTATCCCTCTTCGCTCGGTATGGGTTGCCAACAACCGATGCTCAGAAGTGTTGCATAAAAGATGTCAGCACTTGACAAATCAGCTTTTGCTTGTTTGGTGTCTGATCGGCAGCACATTCATATGGGGAAAAAGGTGAATAAATGTCTGTTGCTTATTTTGTAACTCGCCCTTAAAACCCTGAACAACCCCCCCCCCCCCACCATTTTATTCTTACACTTTGCTCCCCTACATGTGATTTTCAGTAGTTGATTGCGCCTACATTTGTCTCTCATTCAATAGTTGGTTATTTGAAACTAAAAGTTAATTGACCACAAATAATTACAGTAGGATCCAAATAAAAGTGTGATTTATGTTCCTCTTGTTTTAGGGGTTAACGGGGACGTGCCTGTTCTTTTTGCGCACAACAGATAAAGCAATTACTACAGCCAACATTGTCCAGGTATGATTCTATGTTGTAACAGCGATCTCGATCTAACAAAGTCCTGAATTTACGAGTGCTCATAACATCCCCTACATGCAAGCTCACATTTAACCCTTTCCAATCCACTGTCTGACCTCTGAAGACATTATGCTTTAAGGCTGTACAGCTCCGATGTTGGAAGACGTCCGTCGGGGTTCTCTTACTGTATATTGCCAGCCTCTCTGCTGTCAGAGTCTATCCAATGTGTCACCTCATGCAGTACTGGCTTTAGCCAGCAGATAGCGCCATTGTATAACGGCAGAAAAAGAGTAAGCCCTCTAGGAAAACCAGGATACAAATTGGATTGGAAAGGGTTAACACAGACCAAGGGCAAAATAATACCTGTTAGCATGGGAAAGGTTTACTATTCCTGCTGGGCCAGAATTCCAGTATTAATTGCGCCAACATTCTGGGGCAAATCATTTTAGAAAAAAGTGTTGATGATTTGCAGCAAAAATAACAGATATTTGTGTCTTGCTAAACACTTCTTGAAAGGAGGCACAACTTTGTAGATTTGTAAAACATGTCCGTTCCGCACTGGTGTGTACAAACACTGGTTGAGAGTATACAAACCAGCGGGTTAATAAAGTAGGGAACTGAATAAAACGTGCGCCAAAAATGTGCCACATCAAATTGCATCCCTGAACTGCCGCACTAACTTCACACTTGCCTTCGACAACCTTAAATTTACCCTTATGTCTTTGCTTGATTGAGTTTTCCAAGTACTGTAGAACCCCCCCCCCCCCCCCCCGCCACTCAACTCCAAGTACATGATGATAAATTCTGTAGAGGAATAGAGGCAAAAGTCCGGACAGCATGTAATATCCTTTATTCTAGTACATGAAACTTGAACCTTGTCCAGATATGAAATGTGTTGCTTCATGTACTTGAATAAAGGATATTCTATACAATTGCTGTGCCCTACCAATACTGTCCAGACGTGCGCCATTTAATGGTCTGTTGCCTTACAGCATGTATATGATTATTTTCGGTACTGGCTGTGCTTGGGATCCGTGGAGTAGGTGGCAGTCCTAGGAATACATTCTGACAAAATCATATTAGCTGAGCATCGCATAACCTTTACTTTAATATTAGTGCCCTGAGAGACCTCACACTTGTTTCTATTAAACATGTATGCTCAATGATAAATTTACTGACTTCCTAACAAAAACCCTTAGGCCTCATGTCCAGGGGGTAATCAGGCCCGCTGCGGATTCTTCATACAGAATCCCGCAGCGGGTCCCTCCTTTTCCGCGGACATGAGGCTAAAAAGAAGAATTCACTCACCGGTCCGGATGCTGCAAGCCTGCCCTCCGTCGCGGCCGGATCTTCTTTCTTCGGCCCGGCGGATGTGCTTGGCACGCCGGCAGCGTGCCGCGCGCATGCGCCGGGCACTCCATTTTTTTTTTTAAACTTCTGCTCACCCGTGCTCCTGCGTGCGAAGAGCAGAACTTCAGGCACGGGTGTACCGTGGATCCGGACGGCTTCCATAGGCTTCAATAGAACTCTGCGGGAGCCGTCCCCACGGGAGAATCGCACTAAAATGGAGCGTAACACGTTTTTTTTCCCGCACACGCAATCCGCGCCTCAAGGGGAAAATGACATCCGCAGGTATATAACTACCTGCGGGTGTCCAATGCATCCCTATGGGGCGCGGATCACGCATGCGGGAAAAACACTGCGGATTTTAAATCTTTTTTTTTACCGTGGACATGAGGCCTTAATGTGGGGATTTTGAGAGGAAATTGCCCTGCTGGAAAGGACATATTAGAATCAATATATTTCCTCTATAGCACAAGATGTTAGTGCAAGATATATGACGAGAGCACTGTGACCTTGAAAAAGTAGTCCATTCTGCAGGCATCATGCTATAGGGGGGGGGGGGGGGAGCTGAGCAGATTATTTATATATATATAGTTCTATGGAGAAAGATTTAGTATAACTTATATTTTATTTATTTTAATCTCTGCTCATTCTGATCTTAGAGGTCCAGTGGGCGGAGCTATCAGTGATTGATCGTTATCTGTGTATGACTGTCTACAGAGATAGCGGATGGCCCCGCCCACTGGACCTCTTAGTTCAGACTGAGCAGAGATTAAATTAAATAAACTACAAGTTCTACTGAATCTTTCCCCACAAACTATATATCAATCTGCTCAGCTCCTTCTACTATGTAACAAAGTTTGGACTGAATGTTTAAGCTGACAGCTTCCCTTTAGGATGAGTTTAGTATTGATGAAACCCTTGCCTTTGTCAGTTAATGAGCAATTATTTAGGATCTTTTTGGGCTCACATCCATATTATCTGAGAGTGACAGATGAGATAGGCCTAAATACACAGCCTGAAATATCTCTTCATAGGAAAAGTGCGGCCCTGTAATGAGACTATACACAACTTGATATTGGTATAAGCTAATGCAATACAATTGGAATTTCTGTATACAATCTGATGCAGAGGTGACTATGATAAGTAATTGGAAGGAAATCTATGACAGGATGTCACTTGTATCACTTTCTTATAGGAGGTGAACTTCAGCATGTTTGAATGTACAAATGGCAATATTCTCGAAGGCCTGGAAGTCTTACTTGCCCAGGTTTTGGTGCCAGCACTGAAGTGCCAGGAGGTAAGGTGACGCACTAATTAGTCTGAACGCTGTCTGTCCGTACAGTTGAGGAATTGGAGCTAATAGGGACAAAGTAATGGGATCTTTCACAATCCATAGAAACCACAAAGTGCCAAATTATCAAACACTTTGCAATATAGGAAGTCATAGAGATATAAGAAGTAGAAACATAAAGGGCTTTGTTCCAACTGATTCCCGCTGCTCTACTTGCTGACACTCCCAATAAACACCTGCAGTCACCAGGGAAAGTAACAAAAGCACCCTTCTACTTTTAGGGGCATTTTTTATTATCCGTCTAGCATCGGAATTGTGTCCTCCAAAAACTCACAATTTTGGCACAAGTTACGCTGTCCATGCCTCTTATTTAAAATGGGTGGGTCATTTTAGGTGGCATAGCCATACATGGCTGTCAGATTTACTATAATTTATGTCAGAAATGGGCATAAAACAGCTAACCTCTTCTCCATCTATGCTTTGAGATATGGCACATGAACATGCCTATAGAGGCAACAAATGTATGAAGAGGCTTGTGGATCTTAATACATTTGTGGCATTCCATACCAGCAATGACTTTACTTAGATCAGCATATGAAACGCCGGTCTAAGTAAATATGCCCCTGTGTGTCTGTAAATATGAGATCTTTGTTGGCATCATCCCCTAGTTCGGTGGGGTCTGCCAACGCCATTTCTATAGGGAAAGCTTGGTTATTGTACTCGGATCTGACAGGTTAGAGTTTAACCCTTACGTTTTTACTGTTTCTCCAATGTTCCATGGAAATAAGCTTGAAGGAGCAGATATGTTGATGGTGGACTGGGAGAGGATAGCTGTTGACCAAACATTCGTGTCGCCTAGAAGTATCTTTTCTTTTTGGCTAGCTTTAGGAATTAAGGTGGCCCTATAAATGTTGGCTAAACCAGCCAAGAAAATTGGCCATTCCAAGTCCTCTAGAAAGAGAATTGCCCTTTCCAGAAGCTCTCCACTCTAGCTAATAGAGGGAAGTCCTGAGTGCGCGCCCCTCTTTATGAAATCCATGTGCCTATTCTGTGGTTTTCCATACATCAGGCTAGCTGCATATGAATTAGTTTTTCATTCGCACTTCAGGTGCCGTTGTACATGTTGTATATTGTTTTCTGCTGGTTTATTAAATGTTTCTCATTTCTGATATTTGTTTAGAACTGGGGTGCTGTGAAGGACGGCCTCCAAAATTCCCAAATTCAAGAGTTCTTAGACTCTTTGGATAAATTCGTTGCAACTTTGTCATCAGCAAAAAGTAATCTGGATGGAAAAATTGAACTTAAAAAAGTGGACAGCAGTAATTTCCTGGATAGCCTGCAAGGTCCATCAGACTTTATAGCTGCAGGTACGTTCATACTTTATTCTGAATGTCAAGTGTATAATGGTGTATAGGTAGCATTAGCAGAATTGAGTGGGGTCACCTAACACACCCTGCAGTCCTGACTCTTTAGGAATAAAAAGCCCTTGCACTTTATATGTCTATAGGTATAAAAAACTTTTTTTCAGCTTCTCTTCCCTAATTTAATGGGGGAGGGGGGGGGGGGGGGTCTGCTGACATCATGTCTATGGGTGCAGCATGGTTGTCCTACAGGCATCAGAAAAGTTTCTATTGTTTCTCCAATGTTTCACAGATATACGCTTACAGTGCAGTGACCGAGAACCACCAGGCCTTCGACCGAGGTGATGTTGGGGTATAAGATAGCAGCGGTTCACGATGGCTCTACTATCCCCTTTCCTCAAAGGCTGGAGCATAACCCAGCTCAGCCACTAGCAAGGGAGATAAGATTTTAGCAGACTTGATAACTGCAATTCAGTCCAAGATTATAGTCGTGACGCCAGTGTCCCTAGATGAGTCATAAGTTACTCGCAATGAATAAATGACTTCACAGACAAACTAAATGCTCTTCAAAACCGGGAACATGTGGTTTTCTTTTACTCACGTTCCAACTTTGATTTTCCAATATAGGCAAATTTACTGGTACTTCTCAACATGAAGTTACAAACTTCGGAACAGTTTTCTGAACTCTACCTTTCTGAACACATTTTGACAATAGGCTGTTCTTCTCCCAAAATACACACCTCCTCAGTCGCTGCTATCTGAAGTGCACTTGCTTGGGTTACACAGTCTCTCAAATCACTCTCCCCATAATTGTTAGCTGTAACAGACTTCTGCACTTCCCCTCCATATGCAGTTTGGTAAGGGTGCATACGACTCTTGCATTCCCCATACCAATTCTTAAGCAGCATCTCCTGCGGTTTCATGGCCCGAGGAGACAAGCCTTCCAGCAGCAGACACATAGCCACGGCCTAGCCCCAGCTGGAGCATCAGCCCGTCTTTCCTGCGCTTACCTCCTTCTCCGACCACACTGCTCCACTCTCTCGCTCACTTACTCCTCCCTATTCTACTCAAACCACCAATCACAACACACTGACGGGACAGAGAGACAAACAAACTTACTTAAAGACAAATAGACTTTACAAATGATGGAAGGACCCTACTCTGGGTCACTACAGGAGGAGCAGAGAAGTTAATGGTAAACTTAGAGAAGGTAGCTATTCACTAAACATTTGTGCTGCTGATAAGTATTTATCTCATAGGGCAGGGGTAGGAGTTAGGGTGGCCATATAAATTACATCAGTGCTATCTGAATCTGCCAATATCAGCAAGACTGGGCAATCATCTAATATGTTCGGGTTTCTTCTGACTTTCCTCTGGGGGTAGATGTTGGGGAAAATAATCATATAAAACTTTGGATTTCACTGTTTTGTAATCAAAGGAGATAAGCCACCATTCAATCATTTTGATATATCTTCCATAATCAATCAAGAGTCTGTCAGGGGTAATGGTTCTTTTTAACATGTTTATTCATATGGGTGTAATGTTGGTCTTACCCGATTTTGATCCAGCTGCAAATCACAGACGTGACAAGCAGGTCCACCACTACGATGACTAGAGCTGCCATCGTTGACATCTTTTCTGTATTTCTCTATAGAACACATTGAAATGTATAATGCAAGTATCACATTAACCACAGATGCCAATATAAATCTGGGCTTGTCAAAGATGTGTCACTTTAAAGCAGTCTAATCCTTGTGACGCTTGATACACACTGTGGTATATTGCCTTGACTTGTGTGTTCTGCAGGAGGTAACAGTGAAGTGATTGAGAAGCTGGAGGGAATGCTCTCCGTTTGGATTAGGCAGATTGAGCAAGTTCTTGCAGAAAGTGAGCAGATGAGGAAAGAAGCTGATGATATTGGACCCTCCGCTGAGCTAGAACATTGGAAGTCACGAATGTCATCCTTCAACAGGTTTGAAACCTTTTTTTTCTTGTATATATATTCAAATAAAATATATAATTGGATTTAACCAAGTCGCAAAGTATATATAAAATTATGTGTAGAATCTCATATATCTGAAAATCACCCATAAATATGCTTCAGAGTTGTTGTACCTGAGCAGCACTGGGCAGAACCCATTGATTATAATGGGTTCCATCCGCTTGCCATTATGTTGTCTGGCATTTTCCTGGGTGAAATAGTGGTGCATGCTGCTGTGAACGAAGCTTTCAGTGTCTTGGAATGTATGTATGGTGGGGGCTATTCAGGATTGTTGCTATAGATTGTACAGAAATAGCCGTCACACTAGGCCCTGGTTCATGAAGAAGCCTAAAGGTCTTGTGATTGACTGATTGATTCTATGGGAATGCTTGGTTAATGACTTAATGAAGCCATATGGAATAATGTATGGTTTATATATGTAATCCTGTGGTGCCATCTACTGGCCATTATTGGCAGATGCAGGCTTTTCAGCGACCTTATTACTAATGTTCTCATTGACAGAGGGGGTCACATGGCACTCTGGGTGTTAAGAGTAATTAGCGTAGGATGTGCATGAGAAGTGTAATGGAGAGAGTAGCAGAGAACTTGGTGCAGCTGCGTGAGGGCAGTAGGTGCTGAAGGAAGAACTCCTAAGGCTGGGTTCACACAGGGCGGATTCCCGTCGGAAATCTCGCGGTTTGGCCGCAGCAAAAACCGCGAGATTTCCGCTGGGAGAACCGCCGCGGTTTAAGCCGCGGTGGCTTTGAAGCTGCTCGGCCGCATGCTTTTCCATTGCGGCCGGCGCTCCCATAGAGGAGAGCGCGGCCGCGACGTAAATAAACAAAAAAGGAAAGGTAAATAGACATGCTGCATCTTTTGAAACTGCGGCTGCGGCGGCCGCAGCCGCGGTTTCAACCGGATTTACCGCAGCGGATTAGCCGTCCCGTGTGGACGAGGTTTCTGAGAAATTTGGTCCACATGGCTGGCTAATCCCGAGATTAGCGGCCGCGGGCACATCCGCCCTGTGTGAACCCCCCCTTATTCAGCACTTGGGAAGTGTGCAGAGAAAAGCAGCAGGACGAAGAAGCTGCCGGCGCTGGTGTAATTCTGTGAGGAAATATTGCAACTTCATAGAGTGCCGCAGACAACTGCCTAGTGCTCCTGACGAGGATGAGCGTCCTCACACCCGCTAGAAGGGTCTCTGTGGAATTGGAAACTACATCATGCGGACAACACATCAGAGACCGCCATCAGACTTTGGTCGTCTCTTCATCCTATCACAGTACAAAGAATGCCGGAGGCGTACATATAGGAGTCGCTGGGGTCGCAATAGCGACCCGGCCCCTAAGCCCAGAGGGCCTCCTTTCCACAAGCTGACTGACTGCAGAGTTCCTTTCACTTGGCGCTCTGCGGCTTCTCCTGCACGCCGGCGCCTCCTCACGGACCTACGCTCAGTCTCCTCCCTTGTCTTGTTCTCCTCCACGATCACCAGAGGGGAGGAGTCTGAGCGGAGGTCCGGGAGGAAGTGTCTCCGTGCAGGAGAAGCTCCCGCGGTGCACAGAGGACCTAGTGATAGGCAGTCAGCAGGCAGACTGAGGGCTCTACATCGTACCGCCCTCCCCCGACTCCTACAGTTACATCCTCAGCCAGCAGGGGAATGGAGGTGGCGCGGCCGACACACAGCGGGAGCCTGACAGAAAGTGTAAGTACTGATTACACATGTCTGTCTCTGTGGGGGAGGGGGGTCAGAGCAGCAGGCAGTGTGAGAGGGGAAGAGAACCAGGTAGGGGCATCCTGTGTCAGAAGGGGTAGAGACAGCCATGAAGGGGCAGGGGTGAACCATGCATGGGCATCCTGTGTCAGAAGGGGCAGAGACAGCCATGAAGGGGCAGGGGTGAACCATGCATGGGCATCCTATGTCAGAAGGGGGAGAGACAGACATGAAGGGGCATGGGGTGAAGCGTGCATGGGCATCCTGTGTCAGAAGGGGGAGAGACAGACATGAAGGGGCAGGGGGTGAACCATGCCTGGGCATCCTGTGTCAGAAGGGAGAGAGACAGCCATGAAGGGGCAGGGGGTGAACCATGCCTGGGCATCCTGTGTCAGAAGGGGAAGAGACAGCCATGAAGGGGCATGGGATGAACCATGCATGGCATCCTGTGTCAGAAGGGGCAGAGACAGCCATGAAGGGGCAGGGGGTGAAGCGTGCATGGGCATCCTGTGTCAGAAGGGGCAGAGACAGCCATGAAGGGGCATGGGATGAACCAGGCTAGGGCATCCTGTGTCAGAAGGGGGAGAGACAGACATGAAGGGGCATGGGATGAACCAGGCTAGGGCATCCTGTGTCAGAAGGGGCAGAGACAGCCATGAAGCGGCAGGGGGTGAACCATGCATGGGCATCCTATGTCAGAAGGGGCAGAGACAGCCATGAAGGGGCAGAGGTGAACCATGCACGGGCATCCTGTGTCAGAAGGGGAAGAGACGACCATGAACGGGCAGAGGTGAACCATGCACGGGCATCCTGTGTCAGAAGGGGAAGAGACGACCATGAAGGGGCAGAGGTGAACCATGCACGGGCATCCTGTGTCAGAAGGGGAAGAGACGACCATGAAGGGGCATCCTGTGTGATGGGAGAGCCATAAGCCCATTCTCACACAGGCGCTGATTACTGCGGCTCTTTGAATGCTGCGGTGATAGACTCCCATTGTTTTCAATACATCCTTGCAGACATGGGCTCGATTTTGAGCGCTGTTTGCTCTATTTTGCCAGTTTTAGGTTACCTCATCAGTGATGTTGTGCGCTAAAACCCAGTATGGGCAAAAAACGAAAGTAAAATCGCAGCGAACACCGCAATCAAAATGGCAGAGTTTTACCGAGCGCCTGTGTGAGAGCGGCTTGAAGCAATGTCACACACCATCAGTAAAACGCTGCATTTCAAAAGCCGCGATTTTGAGTGGTGTTTAACCCCTTCCCTCCCCATGATGTAAGAGTACGTCCTGGGAGCGGGGTACTTCCCGCAAATTGACGTACCCTAACGCCATAGGGATAGCGCGAGATCATGACAGATCTCACGCTATCCTGCAGCTGGCCTCCCGCTTCAGCAGCGGCGGTGCATCGGAGATGCGCCCCCCGCTGTTAACCCCTTCCCTTTCGCGATCTATGTAGATCGCGGCATGGGAAGGGTTCACAGAGGGAGAGCGCTCCCTCTGTGAAGTTGCGGGGCTCTCACGATATAATCGTAGAGAGCCCGGCTGGTTGCCATGGCAACAGGACTCCAGATACTGACGTCCTGTATTGCCAGAGCCTATGATAACTGTATAAGCGATAAGACATGGCAGGACAAAAGTCCTGCCATGCCTTATCACTGCGATCATCAGTACTGTGCTTTAAGTCCCTCAGAGGGACATAGATGGTGTAAAAAAAAAAAAAGATAATAAAAATGTGAAAAAAAGAAATGTAAAAAAACCCCTTTTTTGTGCTTTTTCTCATATTAGCATAAAAAAAGGTTAAAAAAATTAAAATGGCACATATTTGGCATCGACACGTCCGTAACGATGTGTAGAATAAATTGAACATGCTTTTTATTCTGCATAGCAAAAAGCGTAAAAAAAATGCTAAAAAACAGAGGCAAAAGATTTCCAAAAAAAGGGTTTTTACTGCAGAAAAATGGAAAAACCTAAAAAAAAAATTTTTGGTATCGTTGTAACCGTACAGACCCGCAGAAAAAAATATATTCTGTCATTTATGCTACATGATTAACGCTGTAAAAAAAAAATCTATGCCAGAATTGATGCGTTTTCTCATAAAAAAGATGAATAAAAGTTTTACAATATAGTCTATGCACCCAAAAATGGCACCATCGAAAACTACAGTTCGCCACGCGAAAAACAAGCCTTCATACGGCCGCGTCGACGGAAAAATAAAAAAGTTATGACTTTTGAAAACTGAAGATGAAAATCCGCCAAAAATCGGTGTCCTTAAGCCCCAAGTAGGCCATGTCATGAAGGGGTTAAGAACACATTGAACAGCTCTACACTGCGATCTTTACGCACCCCATCATTATAATGGGCGATGAGGTGTGGTAAAAAGTACTTAAACACATGAAAATAGAGCAGGCAGCTCTCGAAAGTCGCGGTGTTAGAAATGCCTCATCCGAACGTTAGTCTGCCAAGTTCCATTGAACTCAATGTAGGCGTTGTACAGCGTTTACTCTGGTGTTTGAAACGCCGCGGTAAACGCTGTAAAAAAGCGTTGTGTTTGAGAGTGGCCTAAGGGTATATTCCCAAGTACGTAAAATGGCGCAGATTGTCCGCAGCGGACAATTCACACCAAGTTTCGCATCAAAACCACCTCAGAAAAAAATGTCAAAATCCGCGCCATTGGTGAAGGCTTTGGCGCAGGTTTTTATGTGTATTCGCAGAAGATTTCACCCTTCCAATTTTCTCTTGTGGTTTTGATGTAAAATTTTGTGCGGATCGTCCGATTGAAACGAGCTGTTTCTTGGGCACAGACTCTAAGACCAGCTTCATACGGGTGATAACGCAGAATTATGAAGCCCAGGCTTTTCAATGGTTTTTTTTCACATTTTCGACGTTTTCACTGATGTGATGTTGTGTGGAGAAAAAAAAATCGCTGCCTGCCCTATCTTTGTGCGTTCTGCTCTTTTTTATCGCCCATGTTTCCCCATGGAGCCTTTGTTTTATCGTATCGCACGAACTTGCGATTTTAGTGCAATGCGATTTTTAACATTAGAAAGTCCTATTGACCTCTCTTTCTCGCAAGAAAACTGCAAACGACGGCAATGTTTTTGCCAAAAAAAGCATCGCTGACGCTCAGACATCTCTATGAGAAAAACTGCAATATTGCTGCAATTTTGCGATCGCCCTTGTAAATCTAGCCTAAGGGCATGGGGAGGGGGGCCCAAGCTGAACTTCTGCACCCGGGCCCATGAGCCTCTAGTTACGCCCCTGACCTCAATTAAAAAAAAAAAAAAAGCAAGTGTGCGTACATGAATCACCAGAGACAGACAGTAAGCAGGCCTGCTAGCTAGAGACTTGGATATACCATGCTGTTCAGCCTGATCTTTTCCGGAACTTTGTGTCAAGAAAAACAGATCTGTTCTCCTGCTTACGAGCTTCTAAGCTACTCTTCTGTCAAAAACTGACTGGGTGTGGTGAGTCGCCATTCTGTCTACAGAAACCTTACTTTGCAATTGGCTAGGATACTCCATTGTGAATGTGTACATCAACTGTAAATTGCTTAAAGCCTGTGCTGCCTGTTATGATTATTAGCTAGCTATAGTCAGGCCGGTAATACTAAACGTATAACATCCACCTACTGTTTCATTCTGAATGCCGCGAGCTAATTAAGGAGGCGGCACATGACTGGGAACAGGCACAGCAGGGGTTAAGCAGAGCGAGCAAAGGGGGGTGGAGTTTAGACAGGAAGAGAAGGGGGGGGGAGCGGAAGGAGCTTCAGTCGTGAGACAAGAGGAGAAGGGAGAAGATCGGAGAAGAGACAGCAGCAGAAAGAAGATTGCCAAGGGCGAAAAGTGTTTGTTCCTGAAAGCGGAGAAAAGGTCGGCAGAAGGAAGGAGTATCCTGCAGAAGAGGAGAAGCGGCGAAGAAGTACCTGCAAGCGGCGAGGAAGAAGGGAACGCGACCGTGTACGGTGACCCAGAAGTCCCAAGACCTGAAGATGGAGGAGCTACGAGCGCAGATTCGGGAGGCGATCCAGACGGACGGTGCGGAGTGGCTGGAAGAGATCATTGCAAGCTGCAGATCTGGGTCGGAGTCCGGGAGGCCAGTCGGGCCCGCAACAGCTTTGCCGGTGGCAACCGAGGGAGCGGAACAACCTGGGGATGCCGGGCGAGGCCGCCCGAAGAGAAGACGGAACCCCCCTGCGAGGCTCAGTCCGAGCCCCACCGCCAAGAGGGTCGGCCGCAGGAGCGGCCGCAGCGGAGAGAATCTGCAGGGCGCGGGACGCGCCACGAGGGTGGAGGCGCGAAATTCAAATCGCGCGGCGGTTGGAGCGGCCGCGGAGGAGTGGCGGGAACAGCCGGGCGGCAGTCCGCAAAGGATCAGAGGGGCATCGGCAGCATCAAACAGGGGCTCCGTGTCCAGGAGCCAGCGCGCAGTCGGGCGCACGGCAGCAGGAAGCACCGGCAGCATGGAGCAGCCAAGGAGGCACGAGCCACGTGCGGACGCATGGCGGGAAGGCAGGCAAGATGGCGGCATAGCGAGGCAGCAGCGCCAGGTACCGGGGAGGAGGGGGGGAGGAGCGTCCTCAGAGGGTCAGGTGGCCAGGCACTTAAACCCATTTCCCGGGAGGTATAGCCCTGGGGGGGGGAGGGATAGGGGATATAGCCCGGCCACCAGCTCTTCCAGCAGTGCAGTCACTACAGCGCACAGGGAGTTAGGGAAAGTGGGGAGATTGTAGGAGAAGCGGGGATCCCCTTAGTAGCCCTTGTCCCGGAGGGTCCCTCGATCGGGGTTTCTGTGGGTCACTCTACCCATAAGCAGCGACATAGCCGGTATGTCACCTACATCCCGCCCGCTGGCACCGGGTACGCATGCAGCACCCAGACTCGTGAGCATAGCGGTCGCGCGGCTCACAGATATCACCTTCCACAGCATCAAGCTATAGCAGCCCCTAGCGCGCAGAGGCTTTGTTATGTCAATCCACGTTTTGTGGTGGCAACATCGTCAGGTGGGGGGGATTCCTCACAGGGCTACGCCAGTCGCGCAAGCGGCAATAGGTAAGGTTTGGGTGCCAAGCGTAGACAGCGCGAGAGAGCGAGGAGGGCAAGGTATCAGCAAAGGCGTGAGAGCGAGCTTGCGAGAGTAGGAGCGCAAGCAAGCGAGAGCATGAGGAGGCCGAGCGGAGAGACTCTGGGCGACGGATCTAGGGGTCCAGGTATACGGCACCACCAGGATACTTACCGCCACGCGGAACCTCCGCCAACACCTTCAACAAGCATGCACAATATACGCCATATGCGGCGGGATACACCCCCAGGACGGCCAGAGCGGGGCCACCGTATGACAGCGGGAGGATATGCAACAAACGACGCTCTGCATGTGAGTTCGCGGCAGCCATCGAGCAGCAGAGGCAGGAGCCCTGGGAGAAGGACGGCAGGGACCTTGCCCTTGGCGATGCCGGAGGACGGTCGTGCCGGTGAGTCTGACTGTTTAAATGCTTGGAAAAATGTAATGGATCCCGCCAAGGTGGCGGAGAAAAATGATTTGGTGTTAGTATTAAAATCGGTTTTGAGTAAAATGGATAAAAAAGATGTTTTATCAGTGTCCTGTGGATCCCCGGGGGGCGCGGGCCCACCCGTGGGGCAGGAGGGTGGCTTAACAGCCGGAGGTGACGTGGACCCGATGGAAGGGTTGAGATACGCAGACTCGCTGTTCTGCGGGGTTGCCCCCTTGGGGGTCGGTGTGTCAGATGATCTACTCGATAAGATCCGGAAAGGTGTTTATGTGGATATTTGGTCTCTGTTGTCTCCGGACCATGTGACGGTGGATAAAGAGAGGGTGTCGGATCGTGTGGATAAAAAAACGAAGGTCGCTAAGACTTTCTGTAATTGGGTTCAAGCGTTTACGGTTTTGGCGTACATTACATGCCAGCAGTACCCTAAGAAAGGTCCCGAGATGTTGGTCTATCTTAACACCATTTTCAGTGCATATAAGTTGCACGGAGGCACCGCGTGGTGGCGCTATGACGAGGACTTTCGTCGGCGCGTGTCGGGCACGGCCGTGAGTTGGGCGACAAAAGCGACCGATGTATGGTTGCAACTCATTTTAGCTCAACGCCCGCAGAAACCTACTTTTCAAGGGGGTGCCGCGGGGGGCGGGCAACAGCCCTCTGCGGCCTCTCCGCGTCCAAACGGGTCATGCTGGCTCTATAATGAGGGCCACTGTCGGTTCTTCGAGACGTGCAAGTTTAGGCACGAATGTTCAGTTTGCGGAGGACAACACTCCGAGGTGCGCTGCTTCAGAAAACAGAGACAGCCAGTCGCCGGGGGCGGTGCCAGTGGAGCACCGGACCCCGGTGAAAAGCAAGTACCTCTTCCAGTGGCTCGACAGATACCACAGGAGGGAGGAAGCAAGAATCCTTAGGCGAGGTTTTACCGACGGTTTTTTAATCCCGTTTTCGTTTCAACCTGCTTCCACCTTGTGTGCAAATTTAAAGTCTGCCCTGGATAATATAGAATTAGTAAGAGAAAAGGTTAATAAAGAGGTGGCGGCTGGCCGCATGGCGGGCCCCTTCGACGAACCACCGTTCGCGAACTTGCGGGTCTCACCGTTGGGGCTAGTCCCTAAGAAGGAGGCTGGCAAGTTCCGATTGATCCATCATCTATCCTTCCCAAAAGGGGAGTCGGTAAATGATGGCATTACAAAAGAACAAGCATCGGTGGTTTATGCGTCATTTGACCAGGCGGTCGCTTTGGTCAGAGCAGCAGGTAAGCGGGCACAGTTAGCAAAAGCCGACATTGAGTCGGCTTTTCGGCTACTGCCGATTCACCCTGAGTGTTTCCACTTGTTGGGTTGCAAGGTAGATAATCAGTTCTTTTATGATATGTGTCTGCCGATGGGATGCTCGATTTCGTGCTATTACTTCGAGCTTTTCAGTTCATTCCTGGAATGGATGCTCAGGTTTGAAACGGGCATCACATCGGTGACGCACTACCTTGACGATTTTCTGTTTATCGGTAGGGAGTCATCGGGCACCTGCGGTTTTTTTGTTACGCACTTTCCGGTTATTGATGCAGGAGGCGGGGGTCCCATTGTCTGAGGAAAAGACGATGGGCCCGGTGACGAGGTTAACTTTCCTAGGGATCGAAATCGACACCGAGGAAATGGTTTTTAGGTTACCGACCGAGAAAATTGCCCGCCTCCGGCAGACGGTAAGCGATGTCGTACGGTGTAAAAAAGTTACGCTGCGCCAAATGCAGGTCCTCTTGGGTTTATTGAACTTTGCGTGCAAAGTGATACCCATGGGTCGCGTTTTTTCACGGAGGCTGTCGCTTGCGACGGTGGGTGTAAAGGAGCCGCATCACTTTATTAGAGTCACGCCTGGGATTCGAGGGGATTTACACACATGGAAAATCTTCTTGGAAGCGTTCAATGGGCAGGTGGTGTGCCCGAAGGAAGAGTGCTCGGGTACAGGTCTTAGCCTGTCCGCGGACGCAGCAGGGTCTACAGGTTTTGGGGTTATTTTCCGGAACCACTGGTGCAGGGAACCATGGCCAGTATCCTGGATAACGAAGCGGTGGAATCAAAACATTACTTTATTGGAGTTTTTCCCGTTGGTGGTGGCGGTGGAACTATGGGGTGAGGAGTTACAAGATCACAACGTGTGTTTTTGGTCCGATAATGCTGCAGTGGTGCACATTATTAATCGGCAGTCGTCATCTTCCCCACCGGTTTTGGCACTCGTGAGACATGTGGTTCTGAGATGTTTACAGCGTAATATATATTTACGGTCAAAGCATGTGCCGGGATATAAAAATGTGGCAGCTGACGCGCTCTCTCGTTCGCAGATGGAGCGGTTCAGAGAGCGGCACCCTCAGGCGGATGCGTTGGGAGTACGCTGCCCGCTTTTCTTGTGGGATCTGGCAGAGCAGAGCTGCTGAAGCTTGTCGAGTCATCCGTGGCAGTGGGAACCTGGAAAAATTATAATGCTGTGTGGAAAAAATGGTTGTGTTGTACGGATGGTAGGGTAGCTGGGGGCGAGAGGGCCCGGTCAGCGACCCTGGATATGTTAGCGTCCCTACGGGCGGGACGGGCGTCGGTGGATGCGGCAAAAAAGCATCTTGCGGGCGTCGCCTCTTTGCTAAAGTTGCACGGGTTCAGGGATGTTACAAAAGAATTCGTTTTTCGCCAGATAGTGCGCGTGTGGAAGAAAGAAAAGGCCGGTTCAGATGCCCGCCGCCCGATTACTTACCAGTTGTTATGCAAGTTATTGGACTCTTTGGAGGTCACGTGTTGCAACGGGTACGAGGTTTTGCTGTTTAGGGCGGCGTTCTTGCTGGCATTTTTTGCGGCGCTCAGGATCGGCGAGTTAGTTCCGAAGAGCAAGTTTATGACGGGAGGTCTCCTGTTTGACGACGTGGTACCGGTAGACGATGGGTTACGGGTCAGGATTAAGAAATCAAAAACCGACGTTTTCGGTAGGGGTGAGTGGGTGCCGATCACGCGGCTAGGCGCAGTTTGGTGCCCAGTAGATACGGTAGCCAGTTACATGGCAGCAAGGCCGGCGGGGGAGCAGTTTTTGGTCCACGCGTCCGGCCTCCCCCTCACCAGGTTTCAGATAACGGCGGGGTTAAAATCGTCTTTGAGGTCAGTGGGCCTCGATCCGAAGGAATTCGGAACCCACTCTTTCAGAATCGGTGCGGCCACGTCGGCAGATGCGGGTGGAATGAACGAAGACGGGTTAAAACGGCTTGGGAGATGGAAGTCCCAGGCATATAAGTCTTATGTGCGACCCGATCTGGCGGTGGGAGATTTGAGTTAGGGCCTAAAGGTCCCTCGTTTTCTTTAGTGTGATGCAGTGTTATCTCAAGTTGGTTGCCCTTGTTTTGTTTTTTCTTGTTTTATTTGCAGCAGCAGAACCGTGGAAGGTGCACATAGTCGGGCATTCCTATATTTATTGGGCACAAAGGAGGGCAGCAGTACGCCCGTGGGGATCGGAGCTAGGCCTACCCGGAACATCCGTAACCTGGCACGGAGTCCGGGGGCTAAGATGGCCCGACATGTGGAAGTTGGTGGTGGACATAGCCAGAAGTACCCCCCGGAAAGTGGTGTTGGTTGTTCACGCCGGGGGGAATGATCTCGAAAAGGCAAAGACACGAGACCTGTTGGTCATCATGAAGCAGGACTTACTGCGTTTTCGGGAATGTTTTAATGGATGCATCATCGTGTGGTCTGACATTGTCGCGAGGAGGCTCTGGAATGGAGCAAGAAGCCTGGAAGCGGTGGATAGAGCCAGGAGGCTGATCAACATGCGGATGTCGCAGTTCGTTCACTCTATCGGAGGGGTGGCGGTGCGCCATTGGGAGCTGGGAGAGAAAGAAAAGGGGGCATTGAGGAGGGACGGTGTTCACCTCAATGATGTAGGGTTGGATACGTTCCTATCCGGCTTGCAGGATGGGGTCGAGAAAGCTTTAGCTCGGGTTGGTGGGGTGGGGACGGAATGAGCTGTAGTAAGGCGGCACATCCCGTGTGGCCCGGATTTTTGTCCATGCTGTGAGGAAGTAGAGGAGGGTTTGCAAGCCGAAGGAACGGGGCTTACAAACGTCCTCAGTGGACTGTTTACGGACTTTAAAGTTTTTGCACACGGACAGCATGGACAGTTTTCAATAAGTTATCGTTGATATTCGTTAATAAATAAAAGCTGTGGCCTACCCCACAATTGGCAGAAACAAGAAGTTGTAAGTATTGGTTATTTAGTAGATAAGTGAGCGGGTAAGTGATTGAGAGTGTTCCCAGTCATCTTTGTGCGAGCATATTTCCCTGCTGTTATCAGTTGTAATAAAAATCTACTTGTTTGTATGCCCGGTTCCCACCTTGTATTCTGACCGCTGTGTCTCCTACCACTTACCACAACATCGGAGTCCAAGAGCTTTATGTTATGCCTCTAGATCTATTTAAACTCGTTTTATTAAGAATAACAGAACATATCAAATTCTATTACTCAGTGACAGCCTGAATGTAACGTGGTTCCAGTCTACAAATCCGTTACAATTACCTAAAATAATATACACTGTATAACATAGGGTATTTGAAAAGCTAGTTTGCAGAGTTCAGGATATTATCATCATACCTATGGAGTGCTAAGTGGCACCTGGACGGGTCGAAAACCTCATTTGGTCAACCAATTGCTGAAATGCATTTTGTGTATGGGTTGTGGTTGATGAACCACACCAAAATTCCCAGATTTTATAGAATTTATCTTTCTATTTTTGTATACTATTTTTTTTTTTTTTGATATGGGAGATTAGAATTGACTTGATTACACCATTGGGGGAGCGTCGGGGGTCTCCTATCCATCCAGTGCAATGCTACAGCCTTACGGGCCAGAAACAATACATCACTAAAAAAGATACGGGTACGGAATTGAGACTGCTCTTCATCCAGTATAACTAGCAGACAGTCAGCAAGTTTGGTGGAAGTGGCGCCCCCAATAGTTGTCCCAGGAAGTCTGTAACCTCCGTCCAGAAGGAGTATACCAGCGGGCAGCTCCACATCAAATGGTTAAAATTAGCATTGGGTGTCTGACAGCGATGACATTGTGTGTTAGGGGTTCTATTCATCCTAAAGAGCCTGCTTGGTGTCAGATAGCATTGATGTATAATGTGTAGATGGATCAGTTTGTTGTCTCTGGCGAGACTGAAGTGTAGGAGGACATTGCGTACTCCACTCCTCATCAGAGAGCGAGAGGATTATTTCTCGCCATTTGTCCAGGACCCCCAGCTTCACGTGTGATATTTTAGCTTGAATGAGGTGCGTATAGATCAGTGAGATTAACCGCCTAAGTTCCTGCTTGGGGTTCGTGGAAAGGGATTGATGTGGCTCGGGGCATTGAGCGCATGTCTGAGTTGGAGGTATCTGTTGAAGCTGGTCCTGGCGATCTGGTAAAGCTGCTGCAGCTCCTCAAAGGAGACCAAAACCTTCTATTTAAAATAGTTTATTAATCCAAGTAAAGTTTACAGCCATCAGCCCAGATTTTGCTTGTTCTCAGAGAAACTGACATGCTATAAAAATGGCCCTATAGCTTTGCCCCTGACATCATTGAATGGCTGTGATTGGCTAATGCAGCGCCAGCTTTCATTGGCAGACGCTGCACCGAGTTAGCCAATCAGAGCATTAGCTTTCTGGAGGCGGGGCATTCAAGCCCCACATCCAGAAAGCAATGCTCTGTCGGCGAGGAGGAGGGAGAGACAGCCTGCAGCAGCGCCGCATAACGCCGCGGGAGGTCAGTATTGGTTTTTTTTTTCTACAGCTTATACCCGGCATATAAGACGACCCCCGACTTTGGAGAAAATTCTCCTGGGTTAAAAGGTCGTCTTATACGCCGGAAAATACGGTACGTTGTTGTGCTAAAAGTTGGACTAAGTCCTCTATTGTGGAAGTTGTGGTGCAGATCAGAATATTGTAAATCAGTAGTTATAATAATAATTAGAACCATGAACCGTTTTGGAAAATGTCTCTTTATTTGTAGTTATCTTGATTTTTAATTGCTGACATACATGTTTTTCTTTCTTAAGTCTTTTAGACGAGATTAAAAGCCCTAAAGTCAGGAAGGTACTCAGCATCCTCCAAGCGGCTAAGTCCAGAATGCTAAAGCAATGGAAAGAACTGGTACCTTCTTTTATTTAACTCTTTATGTTCTGTTTACATAATGTATATTTATTTTGCTCTAGCAGCAGTAAAAGGCGTTATCCGAGTTCTGCTATTTCTGTACAACCAGCCCTCCCATGCAATAACATAACTAAACATATACCCCCTCTCCCTCCCCGCTCACACTGTTTCCCACAGCACTGCTCGGTCCTCCACGCCTGCAGTCCCGCCCAGTTTATGGGATGTCATAGGTGCTGCAACCAATAGCTGTGCTCTGTTATTGGCTGAAGGGCCTGTGACATCCTGTAAACACACTGGGGAAGCATGTAAAGATGACGTCAAAGGGGAGACCAGAGTAGCACCCCAGGAAACAGGAGCTGGTGTAGGGGAGTAGATGCTTATTTGCTGCCTTGGGGGTCTGGCTGTACAGAAATGTTAGAACTTGGAATACCCCTTTAAACTATGGATATGTCATGCACATGTCATCGCGGGGTGGGGCTTTTGTGGCCTGATGCTTAGAACTTCCTAAGGGAACTGTGGTACTGTCTTACAAATTCATCATCAAGGAAACCTTTTAACAGAAGGGATTTCTGAAAGCAGGTAATAACATTGGTTTCAATCATTATATTTTATTACATGCTCAAATTGCAGAAAATCAACAGCCGGTTAGGCTTAGTACATATGCAAGAAATAGCTGATCTTGATATTTTTAAAGTAAATTTTTGCAAATAAAGCAGTATGGGGACTCGGGCGAGGACTTTGTTACTTTTGATGGCAAGAATAACACAACCTGCAGTGTTATTTTTGCCATCAAAACTATACAGTATTATTGTAGCCATACTACACATATTGCCATAGAAAGATGCTACTGATGTTGTATTGGTATTCAGAGATGTGTGTTGATAGTAGATGAATGCCCTTTCCAGGGCTTACTGTCTTAGTACACTTATTGTCAAAAAATTCCACCACCTAGAAGAAGAAAGAGTTGTCAGAATCGGATGAAACTTTCTCTGTGTGATTGTAACATTGTTATAAGTAAGTGATTACAATATCAG
The DNA here is from genome assembly GCA_035609135.1 of Eleutherodactylus coqui. Lineage (NCBI taxonomy): Eukaryota > Metazoa > Chordata > Amphibia > Anura > Eleutherodactylidae > Eleutherodactylus > Eleutherodactylus coqui. Next base: position 38,462,536 of record CM069413.1, on the reverse strand, counting down.
AGCAAAGAGAGCATTTATTGTGGAGACCTGACCACTTGAAGGGAGGCTCTAGTACCCTGTTGAACCCCCTTGGATACAAGATGTGGTACAGATAGACATGGACGCTCTAGTACCCTGTTGGGCCACGTCTAGCTTGGATACAAGATGTGATATGGATGGGCATGGAGGCTCTAGTACCCTGTTGGGCCACGGCTAGCTTGGATACAAGATGTGAGATGGATGGGCAAGGTGGCTCAGTGCCCTGTTTGGCTGCCTCTAGCTTGGATACAAGATGTGATACGCATGGACATGGAGGCTCTAGTACCCTGTTGTACCGCCTCTAGCTTGGATACAAGATGGATACAAGATGTGTTACAGATGGACATGGAAGCTGTAGTACCCTGTTGGGCCACGTCTAGCTTGGATACAAGATGTGATATGGATAGGCATAGAGGCTTTAGTGCCCTGTTTGGATGCCTCTAGCTTGGATACACGATGTGATATGGATAGGCATGGAGGCTCTACTGCCCTGTTTGGCTGCCTCTAGCTTGGATACAAGATGTGATACGGCCCAACATGGAGGCATACAGGTTCTATATAGTATCCTGACGCTCCACATTTGCTGTAAATGATCCTCTAGATTGGCCAAACTCGTAGGCTGTCGAAGTTGGGATCCCAGGTGGTCCCATACATGTTCTATTGGTGTTAAATCTGGCGACTGGGCAGCCACGGAAGTGTGACAATGTTGTGGAGGTTCCTGTGACCCCCCCCCCCTCCTCTTTTGTGTGCGGCTGAGAATTATCCTGCTGCCTCTGGAAAGCCATGAGAGGAACACGTGGCTACAGAATGTCCTGAACATATCGCTGAGCTGTCATTGTCCCTCATACCACTACTAGGGGGGACCGACTGTTGTATGCGATGGCCCCCAGACCATCATACCATTGCTCCACAGCAAATGCAGGATTGAGGCACTCAACTTTAAGTCTCCAGACACCAATGTGGCCATCGTCTGTGCCCAAACTAAGCCTTGATTCGTCGCTGAAGACAGCCCGGTACCACTCTGTAGGGTCCAGTTTTGTCATTCAGAACACCACTGCAAACAGAGGTGATGGTGGGTGTTAAAGGCCGTACACATAGCTGGTGTCGTGAACCAAATGTCCTTCAGAGAAGCACATGGAAATAGTTCTGACAAATAGAGGAACGTGTAACGATGGTACCACCTGTCTCTGGATGGCAGACACTTGGAGCTGCTGTTGGATGATCAGGCGATCCTCTCTACTGGTGGTCTTTAGGGCGTCCTGAGCTCTGTCATCTCGTGTTCTCTCACACATCCACTGAGCCCAACACCTCCTAACAGTCTGGTCAGAATGACCCGGTGGGGGATGATTCATCGATTCGACCATCCAGCTTCTCCCATCCCAATAATGCGCTCCTCGCAGACTCTGGTAACGGGGTGAAATCTCTTCTCTGCGTCGTAGAGGCGTCTAGTAGCCAACAAGCTCTACACAAGCGGAAGAAGAGGTCACTGCACACAAGGAGCCTCCGAGAGCCTTTTATAGGCCAAGGGGGAACCACTTTTAGGGCCTCCGGTGACAATACCGTCCATCTAATCACCACAACTCTAAGCATTTACAGATCTGCCCGAGATGGAACTGTATGCCGAGTTTTGGAACAAAACAACAACTCCTTCTAGGTGCTGGATTGTTCTTTGACAATGAGTGCAGTTCACAAATGCTGATAAGAGAGCCTTTATTTTAGCAATAACTAATATAAGTGTATGAGACCCTGATCAGCACCCTGAAACTGAAGAAGGTGATATTCTAGATGTTGGGTTATATGGCAGTCTTCCTAATAAGAGGCTCCAAAACTTTATTGCACTTGGTTTACTGCCAGTCTATAAAAGTGCAATAGCCGGTGTCACTGTTGAAATATGTTTTGAGCAAAGTCCTTCATATCCTACAGCTAAACTGAGAACAATTTATTCTACTAGAAAGGTAACTTTCTGCATTGCAGTTTGACATTTTTACCGCTGTTCTGGGAAGTCACATTGTATATCAGTAGATCTGAAAACAGCAGTAATTCCTGTAATGATTTTCTTTTCCGCTATTTGTTAATGCAATTAACTAAATGTTGATTGTTGTTTATTATCTTTGGACAGGACTGCAATGTAACAAATGCTGCCAATGAAGCAAAGGACAATGTGAAATATTTGTACACACTAGACCGGTTCTTTGGACCGCTGGGCAAAGCCTCTCCCGTAAGTACTTTGGCCTTAATAGAGATGTCCGACATGTCTTAAAATTTACCAGGTAAGTGTATAAAAGAGAGAAAACCAAGAATAACTCACCTTCCCCCTCTTTGCAGTGAGGAGGAGATTGAATGGAGCGGCGGTTGTGCATGTACGATGCCACTCTGTTCATCTTCAATGGGGCTGACGAAGATAGCCGAGAACCTTACTTGGTTATTTCCATCAGCCCCGCTGAAATGAATTGAGCAGGCTCGACCATTGCTCCATTCAAATGGACATCACTGCGGGTGGGTGCAGAGAGCCTGCAGTGAATAGATGAGCGGGACCCCCATTCTCAAGATCGGAGAGAGTCTCAGTGGTGAGACCCCCACTGATCAGAATTTTCTTGCCTATCTTGGGATAACCCCTTCCAATGTCACTGCTCAGGTCTCTGCCACTCCAGTCCCAGAAACTCTTGCAATGTCCACGTGCCATTCGTGCACACATGACCGCTGAGGTCAGTGATTGGCTGCAGCGGTCATCTGAATGATGAATGGTATGTGACCACTGAAGGAGCTTCCAGGGCTGGAGCAGCAAAGACCTGAGCTGCAGCGCTGGATCTGCAGTAGATGTAAAAGCAGAGTTGTGTTATGTCTTTCACTTATACACTTATCTGCTCTGGGCAGACATCCCCTTTAATTAGTTTAGATTGCTTTATAAAGTCATGCATTTATTTTGTGGCTAAAAGAATGAAAATACTGGATGTCACGGAGTTGGTGACACAGCAGTGACATCACCCTGTTGCTACAAATTTTCCTCCTTTCTAAGGGCCGGCTTACCCGAGTATATGCGTGAAACGCTGCGTGTAGAACGCTGTGTGAGCCGGCGGTGTGCAGTCATATCGCTTTGTAGAGCAGCGATTTTGCACTGCGCGTGATGGCGTAACTCACACATGCTGTCCGGCGCAGTCTGACTTGTCTCTTTTTTTAATTTTTTATTTTCCTCTCTGTTTCTTTGCAATGTTGCGTATAAGTGCCGCACATATGCAAGCTAATTGCGTATGTACAGCGTTTATTACCCACCCATAGAGAGCAATAGGTCTCTGTTGTGCGTAATACACAGTAAAATAGAACATGCTGCGTTCTTTTTACGCATGTATTATACACAATAAAAACCCACTGGTGTGAGTGGGTCAATGAAAATCAATGTACTTTCATGGACTCCATTCACCGCATATTACATGCGTGTATATTGTGTGCGTAATACACAATGAAATTACACTCGTGTGAGCCTGCCCTAAGTAGAAGTTAAAATCTTTTCCAGTATAAATGGTGTGCAGCACACACAATATGTAATAAATACACTCTTTGTCAAAGCAATCCCTCCCCAGAAGAAGTTGTCGTTTAGCTGTAATACTCAGCATGCAGTTCCATCTCAGACAAGTGATGAGTTGTGGGGTGATTAGATGAACGGTCTTGTCCTATAAGAGGCTCTCAGAGGCTCCTTGTGTGTAGTGACCACTTCTTCCTCTTGTGTAGAGCTTGTTGGTCACTAGACGCCTCTACGACGCAGAGAAGAGATTTCACCCCATTACCAGAGGGGGGCGCATTATTGGGATGTGAGAAGCTGGATGGTTGTATCCATGAATTGTCCCCCACCGGCTATTCTGTCCAGACTGTTAGGAGGTGTTGGTACCAGTGGATGGGGGCACACAAGGCGACCAGGCTTAGGACGCCTCCCTACAGACCACCAGTAGAGGGGAGCGTCTGACCAGACTGTTAGGAGGTGTTGGGACCAGTGGATGTGTGAGGGCACACAAGGTGACCGGTCTCAGAACCTCCTCGACAGACCACCAGTAAAGAGGAGTGTCTGATCGTCTGACAAGTATGCACAGAGACATCCAGAGGCAGGGGGCGCCATCGTTACACCTCTTTGTCTGTTAGAACCATTTCCAGGTGCTTGGCTGAAGGACATTTGGTCTCACAGTGCCCATTACATGTACGACATTTGACAACCATCACCTACGTTTGCAGTGGAGCTATGAACAATGAAACTGGACACTATGGAGTGTGCCGGGCTTATGCTCCGCGACGAATCCAGGTTTAGTTTGGGCCTGCACAATGGCTGTTTTCGTGTCTGGAGACTTCAGGGTGAGCACCTCAATCTTGGCTTTAGTGTGGGGTGGCACACTGCCCCCTGCTGGTGTGATGGTCTTGGGGGCTATCACATACAACAGTCGGTCCCCCCCTAGTAGTGATACCAGGGGCAATGACGGCTCAGCAATATGTTTAGAACATCCTGCAGCCACATATGTTCCTCTCATGGCGGCTTGCAAGAGGTTTCCAGCAGGATAATGCATGACCACGCACACACAAGGGGTCAAAGGAGCCCCCACAACATTGTCACACTTCCATGGCTGCCCGTCGTCAGATTTATCACCAATAGAACATGTATGGGACCATCTCTGATGCCAATATCGACAACCTATAGCTTTGCACAATCTAGAGGCCCAGTTACAGCAAATGTGGACTGATATGCTACAGGATACCATACCTCCATGCCCACCTTTATCACATCTTGTATCCAAGCTAGAGGCGGTACAACAGGTTACTAGAGCCTCCATGCCTCCTGTATCACATCTTGTATCCAAGCTAGAGGTGGTACAACTAGGTACTAGAGCCTCCATGCCCCCCGTATCACATCTTGTATCCAAGCTAGAGGCGGTACAACAGGGTACTAGAGCCACCATGCCTGCCTGTATCACATCTTGTATCCAAGCTAGAGGCAGTACAACAGGGTACTAGAGCCTCCATGTCTGCCCGTATCACATCTTGCATCCAAGCTACAGGTGAAACAACAGGGTACTAGAGCCTCTATGCCTTCCCGTATCACATCTTGTATCTAGGCTAGAGGTGATACAACAGGGTACTAGAGCCTCCATGCCCGCCCATATCACATCTTGTATCCAAGCTAGAGGCGATACAACAGGGTACTTGAGCCTCCATGCCTGCCCGTATCACATCTTTTATCCAAGCTAGAGGTGATACAACAGGGTACTAGAGCCTCCTTATAAGGGTCAGTTCTCCACAATAAATGCTCCTTTTATGGTGATCACTTTCTTATAACAACGTTACAATCACACAGAGAACATTTCATCCCCTCCGACAACTTCTCGGAGGAGAGATTGGTCTTGACAATGCGTGTATGTTGGCTGTGTCTTCTGGTAGGCAGTAATTCGGAGCACCACTCAGGTGTGTTTTTCTTTTTTCCCTTAATCCTGACCTATTACATGGCCTATAAATCTGAGTTGTCTTCTGTCACCCCTGTTATGTCATTGTGACAGTTATGGCTAATAATCATTTTGGAGTTTGTTTTATTAGGGCTCTTTTACAATCTGATGATGGTTCCAGCATGTCCTACATTGGGACACATTTGTCTGGGCACCGTAAGACTGACTTATTCTTTCTCTGTCCAGGCTTCTATGGTAGAACACATTCCAAGCTTGATGAACAGCATCCGTATGATCTACAGCACATCCCAGTATTATAATACTTCAGAGCACATGACATCCCTCTTCCTAAAAGTCACCAATCAAATTGTGACTGCGTGCAAGAATTATCTGAACCAGGGAGTGGTGAAGATCTGGGACCTTCCAAGGTGGAGTATGGACATTTCTAAGGAGTCATATATAGCGATTACAATCCACGATTAGTAAGGTTTTGTTTAGTTTTAATTGTCATCATAGATTTCCTGTACGCCGGTGGTTCCTTCTTCATAGAGTTTAACATCACAGTAAAGGGATCTGGTGCAGTAGCTTCACTTACTGTATCTGTACATACATGCACATAGAAGACTGGTGGTCTCATCACAAATATCAAAATGGCCCCCCGTTGTGGTGGTAGATTGTTATGGTGCTTGCTTCTCCATCCAGGTCCTTTCTATTACCATCGGATGTATTCAGCACTCCTTTGTTTGCTAACAAAGCACTTTCTATAGAGGGTGAGGGGGGGGTAATGCAAGGGTTCCCAATCCTTGGTATCAAAGGGAAAGACACCAACGACGGCTAGGCTTCCTTTTTCGGCAGGTCCCTTACAAGCCGCATGGTCTTCTATGATATGTGCGCTCAGGTTGAAGTTCCACAGACTGTATATTAATTCACATTGCTTCAAAAAAGTTCAACCCGATGGGATTCTCATAACAGCTCCTATTCCATTCTGCTAGATGGATCTACTCATAGTTTTGCTTTCATAGCAAATAGACCTATGGGGAGATAGAATTTCAAATATAGGTGTGACTTATTATGTATACAACACAGTACTGCTGATGCATACAGTATATTTAGCCTTCCCTATAGTGAAGACCATATCGTTTAGACCAGTGCGGCACAACTCTTTCTGGTCTGAGGGCCACATTACCATTTCCAAGGGCCACATGGGTATTCCTATCTGAGACATTATGGTTTATCCTAAAGTATATGTCATAATAAATCGAAGTTCCACTTCCAAGATGCCCGCCTATTGTGAAATCAGCACTCCAGAGAGGAGGAGACAATGCATGCGGATCTCTCCATTGTCAATCATAGATATCGAGGTAACAACCGGCATTTCACAAGGCCTATAAACTACAATAGAGAAAGCTGCATGTATATAGGATGGCTCAAACTCATAGATTCCTTTCTGGATGCCAAACGGGTCAAGAGACTTTATACTAGCAATACATAGGGGAGCCAGACATGACTACACAGTCAACCATTAGTACATGTCCTAATATATAGGGGACCAGACATGACTACACAGTGCACCCTTAGTACTTGTCCTAATATATAGGGGACCCTGACATGACTACACAGTGCACCCTTAGTACTTGTATTAATATATAGGGGACCCAGACATGACTACACAGTGCACCCTTAGTACTTGTCCTAATATATAGGGGACCAGACATGGCTACACAGGGCACCCTTAGTACTTGTATTAATATATAGGGGACCCTGAAATGACTACACAGTGCACCCTTAGTACTTGTATTAATATATAGGGGACCCAGACATGACTACACAGTGCACCCTTAGTACTTGTCCTAATATATAGGGGACCCAGACATGACTACACAGTGCCCCCTTAGTACTTGTATTAATATATAGGGGACCCAGACATGACTACACAGTGCACCCTTAGTACTTGTCCTAATACAGGGGACCATACATGGCTACACAGTGCACCCTTAGTACTTGTATTAATATATAGGGGGCCCAGACATGACTACACACTGCACCCCTAGTACTTGTCCTAATATATAGGGGACCCAGACATGACTACACAGGGCACCCTTAGTACTTGTCCTAATATACAGGGGACCAGACATGACTACACAGGGCACTCTTAGTACTTGTCCTAATATATTGGGGACCCAGACATGACTACACAGTGCACCCTTAGTACTTGTCCTAATATATTGGGGACCCAGACATGACTACACAGTGCATCCTTAGTACTTGTATTAATATATAGGGGACCCAGACATGACTACACAGTGCATCCTTAGTACTTGTATTAATATATTGGGGACCCAGACATGACTACACAGTGCACCCGTAGTACTTGTCCTAATATACAGGGGACCATACATGGCTACACAGTGCACCCTTGGTACTTGTATTAATATATAGGGGGCCCAGACATGACTACACAGGGCACCCTTAGTACTTGTCCTAATATATTGGGGACCCAGACATGACTACACAGGGCACCCTTAGTACTTGTCCTAATATATTGGGGACCCAGACATGACTACACAGTGCATCCTTAGTACTTGGATTAATATGTAGGGGACCCAGACATGGCTACTCAGGGCACGCTTAGCACTTGTTTGTTCCTTTTCCCCTGCTATGTGCCACTCCTCTTCACCCCAACATGGAAGCTACATGTGTGCAGCCACGCATAGATATTTCTGTTTACAGATAATTGGGGCCACACAGAATCCCACTGAGGGCCGCATGTTGTGCATCGCTGGTCTGGTCTAGACATTTATTACATCTGCTCATTTGCAAACAGTGTTTGGAGATGAGTTATCAATGGGAATATTCAATTTTTCTACACTTTGGGGTTGTCAAGGGTGCATTCACACACTTTGTGGTTCTAGTAGTCAGGGGTGCATTCACACACTTTGTGGTTCTAGTAGTCAGGGGTGCATTCACACACTTTGTGGTTATAGTAGTCAGGGGTGCATTCATACACTCTGTGGTTATAGTAGTCAGGGGTGCATTCACACACTTTGTGGTTATAGTAGTCAGGGGTGCATTCACACACTCTGTGGTTATAGTAGTCAGGGGTGCATTCACACACTTTGTGGTTATAGTAGTCAGGGGTGCATTCACACACTTTGTGGTTATAGTAGTCAGGGGTGCATTCATACACTCTGTGGTTATAGTAGTCAGGGGTGCATTCACACACTTTGTGGTTATAGTAGTCAGGGGTGCATTCACACACTTTGTGGTTATAGTAGTCAGGGGTGCATTCATACACTCTGTGGTTATAGTAGTCAGGGGTGCATTCACACACTTTGTGGTTATAGTAGTCAGGGGTGCATTCACACACTTTGTGGTTATAGTAGTCAGGGGTGCATTCACACACTCTGTGGTTATAGTAGTCAGGGGTGCATTCACACACTCTGTGGTTATAGTAGTCAGGGGTGCATTCATACACTTTGTGGTTATAGTAGTCAGGGGTGCATTCACACACTCTGTGGTTATAGTATTCAGGGGTGCATTCATACACTTTGTGGTTATAGTAGTCAGGGGTGCATTCACACACTCTGTGGTTATAGTAGTCAGGGGTGCATTCACACACTCTGTGGTTATAGTAGTCAGGGGTGCATTCACACACTCTGTGGTTATAGTAGTCAGGGGTGCATTCACACACTCTGTGGTTATAGTAGTCAGGGGTGCATTCACACACTTTGTGGTTATAGTAGTCAGGGGTACATTCACACACTCTGTGGTTATAGTATTCAGGGGTGCATTCATACACTCTGTGGTTATAGTAGTCAGGGGTGCATTCACACACTCTGTGGTTATAGTAGTCAGGGGTGCATTCACACACTCTGTGGTTCTAGTAGTCAGGGGTGCATTCATACACTCTGTGGTTATAGTAGTCAGGGGTGCATTCACACACTTTGTGGTTCTAGTAACGTAAAGTATGCATTGTTGGTTTCTTAGGGAAGAGCTTCTGAAGAGGATCCGGGAATGTGTGTACCTGAATGAACAGTACCAAGCGTCTTTCCACCGGGTTAAGGAGAAACTAAAAGAAACTCCCAATGAGAGGCAGTTTGAATTCAGGTAAATATTTGTTGAATTTTTGTTGAAAAACTTGTAAAATATTTATGCTATCATACAAAAATATAACTACAACGGTGCAGAATTACCGCTAAAAATTTGCCAGTTTTCTGGCACAAATTGCCCCCCCAAATGACTTGCATGCTTCGGGATGTTTTAGATTCAGCTCCTTTTTTTGCTGTGTCCGACAAAAGCGGCGTGACTTTTTGGAAAGGGGTCATGGCCTAAATGCGACATTGACACCAGAGAAAATTTACCCAGGGCGCTGTGCCAGATCCTGAAAGTTACCACAACAAGAAGAATGCCAGTGGGCAATATAATACTTCCGTATCGCTCCATTCACCATGCCCATCCTGTTGGGATTTTTGGCCCCAGCTATGGTACAAGCCATATCTGTAGCATCTAGAAAGTTTTTTAGTTTCTGTTTCCATTGATATTAAACTTATGTTTTTGAGTGTCATTAAATGGGAGTTCTGAGGGTTTCACCTGTAATAACCCCGTATTTTTTTAAATCGGATTTTCACTATTTTAGGTTTTATTTTATAAGTAATAAAAGTTAAGCTTTATGGTGAATTGAGTCATATGGAAGTATTATATTGACTTTTGGCATTCTTGTATTAAATGAGACGACATGTGCCAAATGTGTGCCAAATTTGTGCCAAAATTTTGGCAGAAAATTTGACACAAACCTAGGTTGTACAAACTAAGGTGGTATAAAGATAAACTAGACAGCCTAAAGATATGCCAGATTTATTATGAGTCCTTGTGATAAATCTGACACATTTTAAGACCAGCTAGTCTCTTTGCACTCAGAGTCAGTAAGCCTAACCTCCAACGTCTCAGTTTTCCCAGACTCCAACTCTGACTCACGACTCCTTCATATATGACTCTTTCATCACCATTCTAATCCTCTGGTGTCTAGAGGCGGAGCTTCACTACGAAGCATGTGCAGATAGTGCAGCACAGATAAACCCCAACTAAAAGCCTTGAAGAAGCAGCATAAGGATACTGAGTCTAGTGGAGAGGAAAGGAAATAACTGATTTTCTATTGTTGTTACCACATTCTAGTTATCAATGTTTTTAATAAATAGGGGTTTATATGAATAGAACGGATGTTTCCAAGTTTTTCTAAATATCTTTGAAAGGAAATATGCAACAAATTATGCATTGAATTAATTATACAATTTTTATAATATATATATTTTTAAAAGCCAGAGTTGGTACATTTCTAGAGACTCTGACTCCACCAAAATGGGACTCTGACTCCGACTCCACAGCCCTGGTTGCACTGTCAAACTATTAGACAGCCTTAGTAAATATCTCCCATTATGTAAATTAAGTTTTAGGCAACTAACTTTAGTTTTACTAAATCTGTTATATTCATAGAAAATCAAAATGCTCTAACCCCTTCAGTGGCACGCCCAGAAAGTTTCCGGGACTAGCTCCACTGAGCATAGTGATAAAGCCCGGGCTATATTTCACTATGGGACTGTGCAGAACACAATGCCGGTCACACAGAGAACAGCGCAGAACTTTAAAAAAAGAAGCGGGAAGATATAACCGATCTGCCGGCAACTTTGCGCTTCTTTTTTTGAACTCCTGCACAGTTTACACATTGGCACGGAGACCATTGGCTTGTCAGAACACGTCTGATGGTGCCCGTCGCACGGAGAGCTGGTGATCGGCTGTCAGATAATAGTTGGGCACCAGCTCTTACAGCAGAGAACGGAGAAAACCCAAGATCTTTGCTGTTTAACCATTTACCTGCCATGGTCTGTGTGACCGCAGCATGTAAAGGGCTGTCACCATCGGACACAGTGCCCTGTATGTGATGAGCATTTTCCTTTAATGTGGGTTGATCAGAATAAATGGCAAACAGAGTATTAGGATAACTGTTTGAGTGGATAAGAGACCTGAGGGATACTGGAATAAAAACAGAGGAACAGAATAAAGCTCTGACTGATAAAAAGGCTTTAATTATCGCCGACAATTTATCAATATACAGTATCTCTCAGATAAAACACTCTATTCTCTCCCTAGTAGATGGGGAATTGTTTTTAAGCACTATATGTTCGTGATTGTTTGTATACACTAGTTCATTTAAGGATTGGAAAATAAAAGTTAAATTTTAAATAATCAGTAAGGTTCTTCTCAGTGAAAACACTTTTCCTGGAATTTGTTTCAAGTGCAAATTGCTAACACCATGTTTGTGCCGTCCCATGTGATCATGTGTATATGCTTTTATATAAATAAGTCTTTAGATCTGTGCCATTATGCCTGAAGAAGAACCTGGAGTAGGTTTGAAAGCTCGCTGTAACATCATGTATTTTTGTTAGCCATTCAAAGGTATCATATCTACAAGATTACTTGGTTTCTCTTACTGAGAACAATCACACAAAAGTGAGTATCGCTGACATCGCTCAGAGCGCGGCCGGCATGGAGGCGGGGCAGCCTGGGAGAGTTTTCCCCCTGCCGCCTCCATTTACTGTAAGCAGATAGTCATTCAGAAGTGAATAACTACTGTTTACATTGAACGGCATGCAGAAACTGAATGACTAAACAATTCTCGTTCAGTCACTGCATGCCTTACACTGGACGATCATCGCTCAAATTCCCGTCGGAATTCCCTTTCATGCCTTATTTATCTATTACTTGTTGTTCTGCGTTCCGACTTGTAGCTAATACCCAATTCTCCTTGAGTAGTTATTACAGATACTGCTTTGAAACACTCTCCCACTTTACAGGAAGATAAAGAAGTTGCGGGGGGGGGGGGTGTTTGGTCTTGGATGCGACCTTTGTGCTTGTATGCTCCTTTGTCTCCCGCCCGGTGATTATTTCCCATAGGACTGCAGAGGTGACCCCTTTGTAGTCCTGCCTAAATTACTTAGACATCCGTTCATTGGGTGCTGCCCGAAGACCTCCATATTAATGATTACAATCATCTTCTTCTTCTCTCCTTGTTTTGTAAGTCGTGTTTCCCATTAATTTAGTGTTACCTCATTGAGCATAATCATAGTGTCACCGTCGGTGTCCTTATTTTGCTCTGGATTAAAAACCTCTAATTCTCTCCTCTATTCCACTGCAGTCCTGATGATTAATATAGTCTATCACATAGGAATGTATTACATGAATAGGCTTTCAATAATCCTGTTTCTTAACTGTAAAAGCTATTAATCCTTAATTGTACAGAAGTGCATTTTAATGCATCTATAAATCGTCACTTTTTTCTGTAATTCCAGTGAAAATTACATATTTGGGAAACTGGACACATTCTGTAAGCGTCTGGAGAAGATACTGGACATGAGCAATGTTCTGGAAAGTCTGGCGGATCTTCAGAATATTAGAATTGAAGGAATTGAAAAGATCAATATTCGATATCAGACAATTGTTAGTAATACGAAGTCAAAGACCTACGATGTTCTTGATCACCGGAAACAAGAAGTAAGTAGATCCATGCTAAGTGCTGGATACAGGGGCGTAGCTAAAGGGCCATGGGCCCGGGTGCAAAAGTCTATCTCGGGGCCCCTCAACTTCTCTTAACCCCTTAGCGCAGAGGTGTAACTTGAAGCTCCTGGACCCCACTGCAAAACCTGTAACAGAGCCCCCAACTATAATGCTTTATTCATAGTACTGGGTTCCCTATATGGAGAAGAGGGGCCTTATGGGCCCCCTAAGGCTCCTGGGTCCGGGTGCAACCGCATCCTCTGCATCCTCTATAGTTACACCAGTGGCTGGATAGATTAACAGCTGCTGCCTTAAATGAGTTTTATCATTAATATAAAAACTTCTCCAGCAACTAGGGCCATTATAAAATTAAAAAACTAGCTAATACTCGCCTCTCCTTGGACTGTTGAAGCAGAGCTGAGCGTCTCACACTACCCCGACTTCCAGGTAGACGACCAGGCAGAGCCATGTGACCGCTGCAGCCAATCAGAGACCCAAGCGTTACTGTCAGCGCTGCTGGCATCAGCACTTATATCCTGAGCGCCATTATACCAGGAGTTATGGGACGTGACACTACAGCCTCTGATTGACCGCATCGTCATGTGCTTCCGCCTGGCCGCCTGTTCCAATACGGGGATCCAAGGAGAGGGGAGTATGATTATTTTTTTATTTTATAACTGGCCCAGCAGCTGGAAAAGTTTTTATATTAATAATGATAAAACCCCTTTAATATTATTATTACAATGACTGACGTAGAAACGGTTCTTTGGGTTTTACCATTTCAGGATGATATGGTTCCAAACTGAACATGACATCGTTACCAGTATATTGCATTAACCCAAATATCATTTATCACACAAATAATTTGGCTTTCCAGGTTGAATTTCCTGCTCATTAAATGGGACACAAGGAGCTGTTACTCCCTGATGTGCTTTTTTCACAAAACTTCATTCAAGGGTAACATCCAGGATATGGCACTAGTCATTGGAAACACATGTAGGCCAATAAAAAAAAGAGAACATGACCATGTCACACACACACACACACAAACACACACAGTTCTGCGACGTGCACGTCTCACACGCACAGCTCTGCGACGTGCACGTCTCGCACGCACAGCTCTGCGACGTGCACGTCTCGCACGCACAGCTCTGCGACGTGCACGTCTCGCACGCACAGCTCTGCGACGTGCACGTCTCGCCCGCACAGCTCTGCGACGTGCACGTCTCGCCCGCACAGCTCTGCGACGTGCACGTCTCGCCCGCACAGCTCTGCGACGTGCACGTCTCGCCCGCACAGCTCTGCGACGTGCACGTCTCGCCCGCACAGCTCTGCGACGTGCACGTCTCGCCCGCACAGCTCTGCGACGTGCACGTCTCGCCCGCACAGCTCTGCGACGTGCACGTCTCGCCCGCACAGCTCTGCGACGTAGATTCTTCATACAACAGGGATGAAAAGCGGCACAGCATTGCCACTGGTCATGTGATCCCGGAATGCTCCCACACAGGTAAGTGATCACATGATGGGGACCTCATTACAGGTCCTGTAAGCACATGGCTGCTGTACATTAGCATTCTATTCCTTACAAACCCCTGTGGCCTTAGTTGCTATGGAATTTTACCAGACACCTAGCTGGACAGCAGCCGTGTGCTTACAAGACCTGTGATGATGTCACCATCATCTGATTGGGGTTGGAGCATGTATCTCAGTGACTTATGGTGCTTACAAGACTGGGACCAAGGAGTCGGGGCTGTACTTTTTATACTCACTGGGCTGCCCGTTCCTGTACTGTCATCCTGGGAAGTTGGAGCCTAGTCTGTTAGCATGACTCTCTTCTTCAGCCATTAACACACACACTTCTACTGTTCTCTATGGTAGTGTGCGCACACTGACTGTAGAGAAGAGTCACACTAACAGACCAGGCGCCAACTTTCCGGTGTGCTAGTGCAGGAACGGGGTGACCAGTGACTCCACAGCCCTTTATCCTATAAGCACCATAACCTAGTTTATCGGACGTGACAAGTTCCGTCTAACTACTTTTATATATTTATAGTTAATAAAGATGGGTCATTTATATCTCTCTGCCTTTTTCTGTGTGTTGATGCTGTTGACTTTTGAGATGCACAGAAATTATAAGTTGGTTTCCCTAGGCTGTTACTGTTTGAGTATTATGGGATATTATTATGGTTTTATTATGAGATTTATTCTCTTTTTCACTAAGAATACAAAGTTTACTGTATTTTTCTGTTTATGTTTTTTATTCATTTTAGTTTGATAAGGATTATGTGGAATTCAAAAACCAAATAGAAGGCCTTTACCAATCTCTTCAAGGATTCGTGGACTCCTGGTTTGAAAAGCCATTGACTGTAAGTGTATTGTCGTGTAATACAGTGTCTCTCCAGTATATGCCATCAATGTCTTATTGGTGGTCAGACTCACGCCGATTGGCTACTTGAAGCGGCTGCGGTGCTGTAGTCTCTGTAACATCTACATCTACTTGCAGCCAGGTAAGTACTCTGACCGCTGTACTCGTCATCGCTGCTGTTCTGAGCACTACAGCCTTGTCCTGCTCCCTTCAATGGACCCCTTTGAACAGCTGATCAGTGGGGATGCCAAGAGTCAGAGCCCCACCGTTTAGGTATTGATGGCCTCTTCTGAGCAGTGGTCATCAATTAAAACCCGGATAACCCCTTTAACCCCTTCCCGCCTCAGGGCATAAATGTATGCAATGGGTTGGAAGCACGTCCTGGTAAATGAGAAACCGGCCTCCCACTGCAATAACGGGGTTCAGTAAGAACGCTGTATAAAAAAAACAAAAAGAGAAAAAATACTATGGTAGAATTGATGTGCCCTCGAAAAAAAAAGAATAAAAGCTATGCAATACATTCTATGTAGCGAAAAAATGGTTCCCATAAAAAATACAAAAATACTAAGCCCGATATGGCCATGTCAATGGAGAAATAATAGTTATGGCTTTGGAAAAGTGGAGATGAAAATCACGCAAAAAGAGTTCTGTTCTTAGGCACAAAATAGGCCCCTTCACTAAGGGGTTAAGGGTTGGAGTTCACAAACACTGTTCTATAGCATATAAAAAATACAAGTTTTCTGATTTTGTAGGAGATCTGACGCATTCCACACGACTAATCTGATGACGAGTTAAAAGGATTGTATCACAATCGACTGTTATCACCAGGTCCCAGAGCTGATCTCAAGAACAGGGGTCTCTTGGTGGAGGGGGATAGTGTGATCGTCCAGAGCGGGAAAATATCAGGGTGAGGCAGGATGTTAGGGGGAGGTGTAGACAGAAAGAGCGGGAGTTAAGACAGGAAGTGAAGGAGTTAGAGGGAGTCGTGAGGAGGTAGTTCTCTTCGGAGGACATGCAGGAGGTGTACTGCAGTGTGTGCAGAGAAATAGCATTGCCTGGAGTGGGAAGCAAGGATTAACAAGCTTCCTAATCAACAGCAGCGTGGAGGAGAAAGTTTGGGACCTGTCTTCTTAACAGTAAGGCCTCCTGCACACTTGCGTTTTCCTGCACGTTTTTTTTACACAATATTGCTGCGTTTTTTTTCACGCAATTGTCAATGGGACTTTCTAATGTTGAAAACGCATCACACAAAAATTGCAAAGCACCAACTTGTGCAATGCGTTTTTAACATTAGAAAGTCCCATTGACAATCGTGTGAAAAAAACGCGGCGATATCACAGCGTTAAAAAAACGCAAGCGGGTGTGAGCCCTTAGTTACACAAAACACGGTTAAAAGCAAAGCCAAGGAAAGTGAAAGAGGCCCATCTTAAATCAACTTCATTAATCTGCAGAATAATCTTCTAGCAAAACCCCATCAGATAACTAGGACTGTGGGAATTCTACTGAGTAACCTCTAAATGCAAATAGAGAGAGAGCATTGAAGATTTTCTTGTGTTGTACTAAACTGAACTATGTGTTTATACAAAGCAATACCTCTGCCATTACTACAAGTTTGAAATGGTTGTTCTGAATACTACTAAAGGCTGAAGTAAACTGTGTACCTCCAGTTTGCTAATCAAAGCTACCAGGACTTGTGTCCGTTATTTCGTCATTAACCTGGAAAGAGGTGCTCGCGTCACGTAACAAACCACCATTACTTGTTGACTGTAGTAACCCTTTTGCCACTGTGCACGACCGAGCCAGGCACTTTGCCACCATTGCGGGAGAGTTCGCAGAGCGACCCGTGACATCCATCTTGTTTCCCCGTGGTCTCCTCCACTTTGGCACGCCCTGCTCGGACATTGCAGTCACATGACTGACATCCGTTACTATGGACAGACAAGGCCATAGACTTTACTATTCTACTGTGCAAATAGCAGCCAGTACCCTGATATAACAAAGTACCATATGTGAGCAGACTTTTAACTACATGGATATGAAAAAATGTTATGATTTCCTATTTTGTAACTAAATAAATAAAACCATAGAAAGTGGACAACTCTTTAATATAGTTTGGTAGCTTCTATACTGCATCTAATATTTCTTTCTTGATCATTAAGACTGAGCAAATGGTGAATCTGTTGGTGAAATTTGAAAGAATTGGAAAGGACCACCTGGACTTTGGGGAAAAATACCTGGTAGTCCTGCAGAGATATGGCCGTGACTTGGATATGGTTCGAAAACTGTACCAGAAGCACAAGGATAGTCCTCTCATACCTAGAAATGTCCCCCCGGTGAGTATCCACATTCCTGCCCTTCAATTTTCTTTTTTAAATGGGCTACTTAAATTTGACCCGAGCTAATCTAGACCCTGATGTGCCGATTATGGGCACATTCTTCCGGGAGATGTGAGTACCCGGGATTTTACTTAGACTGTTATACATAAACAACCATTGGATGTCATGTGCTCTTCCTTTTAACTAAGTGTGTTTCAGCTACAGTTTCTGGAAAGTGGTTTAGATTTTTCTTTATTTCCAACCGTAGATAACAGGGAAAATTATGTGGGCTCGGCAGCTCTACAGGAAAATCGACCAGCCAATGAGATTTCTCAAGACTAAAACGGAGCTTTTACAGGTTAGTAGTAGATTATTTCCATCATCGTGAAGCTGTATATCAGTATAAAATGATCTTCTGCTTGACTCCTAGCGTGCCAGATAAAGTACCGTGCCAAAAAGCGTGCGCTTGTCAACACAAAATAGAAAATAACTAGAGATGAGCGAACGTACTCGTCCGAGGTTGATACTCGTTCGAGTATTAGCGTGTTCGAGATGCTCGTTACTAGAGGCGAGCACCACGCGATGTTCGAGTTACTTTCACTTTCATCTCTGAGACATTAGCGCGCTTTTCTGGCCAATAGAAAGACAGGGAAGGCATTACAACTTCCTCCTGCAACGTTCAAGCCCTATACCACCCCCTGCAATGAGTGGCTGGCGAGATCAGGTGTCACCCGAGTATATAAATCGGCCCCTCCCGCGGCTCGCCACAGATGCATTCTGACAGAGATCAGGGAAAGTGCTGCTGGTGCCAGAGCTGCTATAGGGAGAGCGTTAGGAGTGATTTTAGGCTTCAAGAACCCCAACGGTCCTTAGTAGGGCCACATCTGACCGTGTGCAGTACTGTTGAGGCTGCTTTTAGCAGTGTTGCACAATTTTTTTTTTGTATATCGGCCGTGCAGAGCATTGCGTCCTCAGTCTGCAGTCATTGTACAGAGTATAGGGCCAGTACTGGTGAGGCAGGGAAAGAGATATTCAGGCTATATAGGCAGTGGGCTTTTTCCAAAAAATTGGGGAAAAATACTATATTTGGGCTGCCTGTGACGTCTTCAGTTTACTGCGTGTCTGCTGGGGGTAGTAGTCCTAATTAATACGCAGGTAAGCGTTACAGCAGGCTTGCGCAAAATTGTTTCCTGGATCTGCTGTCTCTGTTACATCAGCGCCGTCATCCCGCCAGAGGGAAACAGTATACATAATATTATACGCTGCCTACAGTATCTATCTGCTGGGGGTAGTAGTCCTAATTAATACGCAGCTAAGCGTTACAGCAGGCTGGCGAAAAATTGTTTCCTGGATCTGCTGTGCGTTCCGTAAGGGAAGTCCGCCTCCAACCACAGGCCAATAAGCGGCACATTTAATTACAGCGTTCTGTTTCTGCACTACTGGTAATACAGCATGCTGAGGGGTAGGGGTAGGCCTAGAGGACGTGGACGCGGGCGAGGTCGCGGAGGCCCAAGTCAGGGTGTGGGCACAGGCCGAGCTCCTGATCCAGGTGTATCGCAGCCGACTGCTGCGGGATTAGGAGAGAGGCACGTTTCTGGCGTCCCCACATTCATCTCACAATTAATGGGTCCACGCGGTAGACCTTTATTAGAAAGTGAGCAGGTCCTGTCGTGGATGGCAGAAAGTGCATCCAGCAATCTATCGACCACCCAGAATTCTGCGCCGTCCACTGCTGCAACTCTGAATCCTCTGGCTGCTGCTCCTCCTTCCTCCCAGCCTCCTCACTCCATTACAATGACACATTCTGAGGAGCAGGCAGACTCCCAGGAACTGTTCTCGGGCCCCTGCCCAGAATAGGCAGCAATGGTTCCGAATCCTCTCCCACTGGAGGAGTTTGTCGTGACCGATGCCCAACCTTTGGAAAGTTCCCGGGGTCCGGGGGATGAGGCTGGAGACTTCCGGCAACTGTCTCAAGAGCTTTCAGTGGGTGAGGAGGACGATGACGATGAGACACAGTTGTCTATCACTCAGGTAGTAGTAATTGGAGTAAGTCCGAGGGAGGAGCGCACAGAGGATTCGGAGGAAGAGCAGCAGGACGATGAGGTGACTGACCCCACCTGGTTTGCTACGCCTACTGAGGACAGGTCTTCAGAGGGGGAGGCAAGAGCAGCAGCAGGGCAGGTTGGAAGAGGCAGTGCGGTGGCCAGGGGTAGAGGCAGGGCCAGACCGAATAATCCACCAACTGTTTCCCAAAGCGCACCCTCGCGCCATGCCACCCTGCAGAGGCCGAGGTGCTCTAAGGTCTGGCAGTTTTTCACTGAGAGTGCAGACGACCGACGAACAGTGGTGTGCAACCTTTGTCGCGCCAAGATCAGCCGGGGAGCCACCACCACCAGCCTCACCACCACCAGCATGCGCAGACATATGATGGCCAAGCACCCCACAAGGTGGGACAAAGGCCGTTCACCGCCTCCGGTTTGCACCGCTGCCTCTCCCCCTGTGCCCCAACCTGCCACTGAGATCCAACCCCCCTCTCAGGACACAGGCACTACCGTCTCCTGGCCTGCACCCACACCCTCACCTCCGCTGTGCTCGGCCCCATCCACCAATGTCTCTCAGCGCACCGTCCATCCGTCGCTAGCGCAAGTGTTGGAGCGCAAGCGCAAGAACGCTGCCACGCACCCGCACGCTCAAGCGTTAAACGTGCACATAGCCGAATTTATCAGCCTGGAGATGCTGCCGTATAGGGTTGTGGAAACGGAGGCTTTCAAAGGCATGATGGCGGCCGCGGCCCCGCACTACTCAGTTCCCAGTCGCCACTACTTTTCCCGATGTGCCGTCCCAGCACTGCACGACCACGTCTCCCGCAACATTGTACGCGCCCTCACCAACGCGGTTACTGGCAAGGTCCACTTAACAACGGACACGTGGACAAGCAGAGGCGGGCAGGGCCACTATATCTCCCTGACGGCACATTGGGTGAATTTAGTGGCGGCTGGGACAGAGTCAGAGCCTGGGACCGCTCACGTCCTACCCACCCCCAGAATTGCGTACCCCAGCTCGGTGGTGGTATCTGCGGCGGTGTATGCTTCCTTCACTAAACCACCCTCCTCCTCCTCCGCAACCTCTGTCTCGCAATCAATATGTGTCAGCAGCAGCACGTCGCCAGCAGTCGGTGTCGCACGGCAGCACAGCGGTGGGCAAGCGTCAGCAGGCCGTGCTGAAACTACTCAGCTTAGGAGAGAAGAGGCACATGGCCCCCGAACTGCTGCAGGGTCTGACAGAGCAGACCGACCGCTGGCTTGCGCCGCTGAGCCTCCAACCGGGCATGGTCGTGTGTGACAACGGCCGTAACCTGGTGGCGGCTCTGCAGCTGGGAAGCCCCACGCACGTGCCATGCCTGGCCTACGTCTTTAATTTGGTGGTTCAGCGTTTTCTGAAAAGCTACCCACGCTTGTCAGACCTGCTCGGAAAGGTGCGCCGGCTCAGCGCACATTTCCGCAAGTCCCACACAGACGCTGTTACCCTGCGCACCCTGCAACATCGGTTTCATCTACCAGTGCACCGACTGCTGTGCGACGTGCCCACACGGTGGAACTCTACGCTCCACATGTTGGCCAGGCTCTATGAGCAGCGTAGAGCTATAGTGGAATACCAACTCCAACATGGGCGGCGCAGTGGGAATCAGCCTCCTCAATTCTTTACAGAAGAGTGGGCCTGGTTGGCAGACATCTGCCAGGTCCTTGGAAACTTTGAGGAGTCTACCCAGATGGTGAGCGGCGATGCTGCAATCATTAACGTCACCATTCCTGTGCTATGCCTCTTGAGAAGTTCCCTGCAAAGCATAAAGGCAGACGCTTTGCGCTCGGAAACAGAGGCGGGGGAAGACAGTATGTCGCTGTATAGTCAGAGCACCCTCCTGTCTATATCTCAGCACGTTGAGGAGGAGGAGCATGAGGAGGATGAGGAGGAGGGGGAAGAGACAGCTTGGCCCACTGCTGAGGGTACCCATGCTGCTTGCCTGTCATCCTTTCAGCGTGTATGGCCTGAGGAGGAGGAGGATCCTGAAAGTGATCTTCCTATTGAGGACAGCCATGTGTTGTGTACAGGTTCCCTGGCACACATGGCTGACTTCATGTTAGGATGCCTTTCTCGTGACCCTCTCGTTACACGCATTCTGGCCACTACGGATTACTGGGTGTACACACTGCTCGACCCACGGTATAAGGAGAACCTTTCCACTCTCATACCTGAAGAGGAAAGGGGTTAGAGAGTGATGCTATACCACAGGACCCTGGCGGACAAACTGATGGTAAAATTCCCATCCGACAGCGCTAGTGGCCGAAGGCGCAGTTCCAAGGGCCAGGTAGCAGGGGAGGCGCAGAGATCAGGCAGCATGTACAGCACAGGCAGGGGAACACTCTCTAAGGCCTTTGACAGCTTTCTGGCTCCCCAGCAAGACTGTGTCACCGCTCCCCAGTCAAGGCTGAGTCGGCGGAAGCACTGTAAAAGGATGGTGAGGGAGTATGTAGCCGATCGCACGACCGTCCTCCGTGACGCCTCTGCCCCCTACAACTACTGGGTGTCGAAGCTGGACATGTGGCCTGAACTCGCGTTGTATGCCCTGGAGGTGCTTGCTTTTCCTGCGGCTAGCGTCTTGTCAGAGAGGGTGTTTAGTGCGGCTGCGGGAATCATCACAGATAAGCGTACCCGACTGTCAACCGACAGTGCCGACAGGCTTACACTCATCAAGATGAACAAAGCCTGGATTTCCCCAGACTTCTCTTCTCCACCAGTGGACAGCAGCGATACCTAAACAATACATAGGCTGCACCCACGGATGGAAGCATCGTTCTCTATCACCATCAAAAACGTGGACCTTTTAGCTTCATCAATCTGTGTATAATATTCATCCTCCTCCTCCTGCTCCTCCTCCTGAAACCTGACATAATCACGCCGAACGGGCAATTTTTCTTAGGCCTACAAGGCTCAGTCATATAATTTTTGTAAACAATTTTTATACATTTCAATGTTCATTAAAGCGTTGAAACTTGCACCTGAACCAATTTTTATTTTAACTGGGCTGCCTCCAGGCCTAGTTACAAATTAAGCCACATTAACCAAAGCGATTAATGGGTTTCACCTGCCCTCTTGGTTGGGCATGGGCAATTTTTCTGACGTACATTAGTACTGTTGGTACACCAATTTTTTGGGGCCCTCGCCTACAGTGTAATCCAATTAATGTTTTGCCCACCTGCATTAAAGCTGACGTTACATCAGCTGTGATGGGCACTGCAATGGGATATATTTATGTACCGCCGGTGGCTTCCTGGCACCCACCCATGCTGTCGGTCCACACGGAGTTGTAACTGCATGTGTCCACTTCTAAAGAACCCCAGTCTGACTGGGGCATGCAGTGTGGGTCGAAGCCCACCTGCATATTATCGGACGTTACCTCAGCTGTGATGGGCACTGCAATGGGATACATTTATGTACAGCCGGTGGGTTCCAGGGAGCCACCCATGCTTTGGGTGCACACGGAATTCCCATTGCGGAGTTGTACCTGCCTGTGACTATTTATAAAAAAACGCGGTCTGACTGGGGCATGCAGACACCTTGACAGAATGAATAGTGTGTGGCACATAGGTCCCCCATTGCTATGCCCACGTGTGCAGCTCCTGATGGCGGTGGCACAGGATTATATTTCTCATTGCTTCTGTACAGCATTGTGGGCTATCGCCCCGCCCCTTTTAAAGAGGGTCGCTGCCTAGCCGTGCCAACCCTCTGCAGTGTGTGCCTGCGGTTCCTCCTCATGGCAGACGCACTTATAAATAGACATGAGGGTGGTGTGGCTATGAGGCCAGCGTGTGGCATGAGTGCAGCTGAAGGCTGCGCAGGGACAGTTTGGTGTGCGCTGTGGACACTGCGTCGTGCGGGGGGGGGGGGGGGGGGAGGTTGGGCAGCATGTAACCCAGGAGAAGTGGCAGCGGAGTGTCATGCAGGCAGTGATTGTGCTTTGTTGGAGGTAGTGTGGTGCTTAGCTAAGGTATGCATTGCTAATGAGGGCTTTTCAGAAGTAAAAGTTGTTGGGGGGGGCACTCTTGCCGCTATTGTGGCTTAAAAGTGGGACCTGGGAACTTGAGATGCAGCCCAACATGTAGCCCCTCGCCTGCCCTATCCGTTGCTGTGTCGTTCCCATCACTTTCTTGAATTGCCCAGATATTCACAAATGGAAAACTTAGCGAGCATCGGCGATATACAAAAATGCTCGGGTCGCCCATTGACTTCAATGGGGTGCGTTACTCGAAACGAACCCTCGAGCACCGTGAAAATTTCGAGCACCCGAGCATTTTGGTGCTCGCTCATCTCTAGAAATAACCTATTTTGTACAAAAACATATATATGTTTAGTCCACTTTTAGGGATTTATTTCATTACTTTACACCATTTGTGACTAAACTTTTAACCTGTTTTCATTTCTTTTTGCATGTGCTAGACAGAGCATCGTGACCTTGTAGTTACTATAAACCTACACAAACTATCGGCCCTGTCCTGGGCATTAGGGTACACTGAATTCATCGTGGTGGAGTGGCACTTAACTGTTCAGAATATATGATTTAGGCCGCATTCAGATCACCATATGGGACTTGCGCCCGAGACGCTTGGTCACAACTCACATCAGATAGCACATGGGTGCACGTCTCTGTGCTGTCCCATCTCCACAGACAGTGCATGTTGCAGGTCCTATTCTCATTTGCAAAGCGGAGCAGAATAGGAAAGGCTGCCACTTTTTTCATACAGACTTATTAGTCGGTGAGAAAGTTCACACATACGAATGGCCTGATGGGCTATAATGGGTCTGTGAAGTACATCTGAATGCAGCCTTAGGCCACGTTCACACAGCAGGGTTTTGTGCAGTATTTTGCTTGGCTCCAATAAACAGGAGAGGTGCAAATCTTTCCATTATACTTTTTCTTTATAGTGTGGAGGTTCTAGCTCAGTGCGGTAGGCAGGTTGTGGTTCATGAACGTGACAGCAGGATACACTTCATAAAGCTTCATTGTTGCCAGCCAAAACTCAGAAAAACATAGCCATTTATACTCCGAAAATAAAATCCAGCTTGTCCAGCACTAAATAAACACTTGTCACCCGGCCTGTACAGGGGGCTTATACCAACCACCCCACAAGACCTCAATGCAGAACACACAAATGCCTCATGTGGTAGCTTCTAAAAAAGAGTGGGACTTCTATCCTTCAGCCCCCCAGTGCACTGCGTGCCCCCATCTACAGCTCCGTGAGGAGTTGATTCTACACCGCTGAACAGGCTATGGTTCACAGGAAAGCCCAGTATTGACCCTCGGAATGGAACAACAGGTCCTGCTGCCAACCTACCCAACGTTCCACAAAAAAAATCAAGCCCAGAACAAACTTACTAAAAAGTCCTGAGCCGACTATGTTCTTCTTAGGAAACCATGCTTCCTGGATTCTTTGTACCTCATCCTGGATGAGTTATACTTATTGGGTATGATGGACAGTATTTTGGGGGTAACATAGGCGTACCGTCAGGGGTCGCTGTGGTCAGTGTCTCCAGCAACGTAGTGATCACGCAGCAGGCAGTGCGGCCAGCCTGAGAGGAAGCAAAGTAGAGCAGGGGAAGGAGGAAGGAGGCAGCCACACGGGGCCGCAGGGTGTTGAGCACAGTGATAATGTCATCATCATGCTACCCCTGCCTCCTGCTGGACGGAGGCTGTTGCTGCTATCACACGAAGAAGTGGTCTGGGGCCCGGGGTATGTGTGTGTGTGTGTGTTTGTAATATATATATATATATATATATATATATATATATATATATATATATATATATATATAAATATAATATAATATAATATAATATAATATAATATAATATAATATAATATAATATAATATAATATAATATAATATAATATAATATAATATAATATAATATATAATATAATATAAGTGTGAACTTTTGCACCCAGGCCTCTGAGCCTTTAGGTACGCCCCTGGGGGTAACATAGTGTCCCACCAACACTCTCCCTCGCACAGTAGGTTGCATGGTTGGCTTTGGTTTAGAGATACCGATGCAAAAATACTACATCTGTTTTCTGCAACAAATCTGCCGCGCATTATAACCTGACTGCTAGTCCGCTAGCGTCACGGTATCTAAACTTTGCCC
Organism: Eleutherodactylus coqui; assembly: GCA_035609135.1. Lineage (NCBI taxonomy): Eukaryota > Metazoa > Chordata > Amphibia > Anura > Eleutherodactylidae > Eleutherodactylus > Eleutherodactylus coqui. The sequence continues at coordinate 38,436,673 of CM069413.1, read as the reverse complement.
TTATTTACAGACTAATACAACTATTAATATATTCTATGATTTTAGATATGATTGTACCTTCACTTTTTATAGTATTTTTCCGTAATTCGATAATAAAGAACTCTTCCCTGCAGCTTACTGCTCTCAGAGAAAAGTAACTAAATTGACCGTATAGTCACTGTTAGGGAAATGGATACGACTCCATGTTCTGTTGTGTGCGTAGCTATTTTCTTTTCCTCTAGCCATCTTGTATGCCCCTTTTCCATTATATTCATTTGTCCTCTTTCTTGACAACTTAAAGATATTAAATAGTTACTCAAAAAGCCTTGAGTAATTCCAGAGCTCGAAGAAGATGGCTGTGACGTTCAGACTGAATGGCAGGTCAAGCCGGCATGTTTCTCAATGTTCACATTGTAATGGAACCATTGAATTGAATTATTGTAATTGAACCATGTGCTCCTATAAAAACTGCTGCCTGTCAATCAATAAACAGTTACTTTGATCACGCTAAGTGTTGATGTGGTGAGAGTTAATCTCCCGAGCTCAGGTTTCCTCTAACTAAGAATTTGGACCCCAAAAAGCATATTGTATGGCAAATATTGATTTTTTTTTTTTTTTAATTAACATCACCATATATATCTAATCTACAGTAGAATTGCAACTAATATTAGATAATACAAGATAGAAACAAAACTCTTTTTTATCTTTAGGGCATTGAAATGAAAAGAATTATCCGCAGCTACAACAAAATGGCGGCCGTGTTAATGGAGTTTGAGCTGCTCTATTACAGAGGATGGTGTAAATGTGTGGAGATGGCCAAAAGTGGACTGCATGCATCTCTGCTGGTTAGACATCCGGACGCAAAGGTATTTAGTGTAAAACAACGTAATCTGTGTTTTCCTGTTTCCCACTGTAGTTCTTGTCGGGCATTTGCTTTACAATAGGTGTTTTTGATCTGACTGCCCCTGGTAAGTCAGGGAAGGTTTTTCATGCTTTAGGTTACTTTTCACACTTGTTTTACTCCTATGTAGGAACTTTATGTAAACTTGGATCCTTTAATTTTGGACGTTTTATATGAAACAAGATACCTCCATAAGATGGGTTTTGAAGTCCCAGATGTCGTACACAGTATCGCCACCAGAGAGCAGCAGATTAAAACACATCAAATTAAGTAAGTTTGTTTCCTGGTTTATACCTGTTCCAAAAGTGTATATATTGCATATGCATGTATTAAGGTAAATGTATGATATTTTAATGTATACCTTCCACATTCTGCAGAACTGTGGACGACTGTATTTAGTATATGTATGTATGTATGTATGTGTGTGTATATATATATATATATATATATATATATATATATAATATAGTATGCGCATCATATATAAATGAGGGTCACACACCAGTAAACCAGGTCCAGGCCAGAAGTTTGGTACAAACCTAGGAAATCCGACCTCTATTGTAGTAAATCAACAGCAATCATAACACAATCTTCACACTATTGTTACTCATCACAGTGTACACGAAATACATACAAGTTCCTGGCAGGCTGGCCGCTACATAACGAGCTCTAACCCCGTCTACCATACAGGACTAGTGCCTCCAACACTTAACATAAAGTCCATCACATCATACCCATCCAGGGTGCCAACCGAGGAGCACTCCACCCTGTCGGGTTCCCAGCTTTCTCAGCCAGCATCAAGTGTTCAGCAGTGCACCTCCCAGGGTCCTCTCCGAGGGACCAAGTGTCCCAGAATGGACACTGAGCTCAGAAACTCGGGAGCTATTCTGTACTAAAGCTACAACCACCCAGGAGTTGGCTGATTAATGTAATCTCCTTCTGTGCTGGAGATTTCCTCTCAAAGCCTGTTCTCAAGCCCCCTAGAGAGCACTTCTGGTACTGCATTACTGCAATATATAGAATCCTAGAATGGTAAAGTTGGAAGGCACCTCAAGGGTCATCTGGTCATTCCCAGATCCTTTAACCGTTCCTCATAGGACATGATTTGCAGACCGCTCACCATCTTGGTAACTCTTCTCTGAACTTGCTCCTGTTTGTCTGTCTTTTTTTAAATTGGGGTGCCCAGAACTGGACACAGTATTCCAGATGGGGTCTGACTAAGGAAGAGTAGAGGGGGATATTGACCTCACATGATCTAGACTCTATCCTCCTCTTAATACATCCCAGAATTGTGTTTGCCTTTTTTGCTGCAGCATCACATTGTTGACTCATGTTCAGTCTATGATCTATTAATATACTCAAGTCTGGACCCCTCCATAATCGTCATACATATATTGTCTTATGTGGATGCACTGTGCAAAACCTCACGTCAATTTTCTGTATGTATGTTGCATAGCTGTGGCGTCTGAAGGGTTAACTCAATTAAAATAATTTGCTGTCAGCTCTGTTGCTAAATATATCTATTCTTACTGTGTCATGTGGTACAAGTGAGGTTATAAAAGTGAGTGTCTGAGAGCGGGAAAAGAGCTGTCTTCTTCAATCTGTGTTAGAGTAGGGTTCCATCTTGCCCACTACAGTAACTAACAGAGCCACATGGAAGCACCTTCAGCTTCCATGTTAGTGTTGATGGCGGAAGGGGAACGAGTACCCGCAGCATTTGGAGTATGGATATAATAGGAGTGAGTCCCGTCCAGAGAGTGAGAGCGCACAACCCCCAACATCCCAGTTTCACTAAAACAGGTACCCGTTCACACTACAGGCATTATTTTTTCTGTGTGGCCGTCCACCATTAGGATCACCACACAGAGGTACATGATTGTGACACCCACGCAGATGAAGTGTGGGGTGTATTTAGGCTAAGATTTTTCTTCAGTAACTTCCTACCAGAGTGTATGTGGAGAGGTCTCTACTTTTGCCTCCTCCGGAGTATATTTTATGTCCACGACCGGTAACCTATAGATAACGTGGACTATAGAGCCGTATTGTTCCTGTGTATTTTCCTCCCAACCTCTGAGTTTTTGCCTGTAACTACTGCTGTGAATGAAACCTGTAATTTTACCTGTTTATTCAAGTTTATCTAAGTAAAGTTTACCAGGTCTCAACCGTTCCTGAGGTCCCGAGGTACTGCACACAAGTCTCAGTGTTTATTACTTCGTCTTATAGAATAACAGTGTGGGAACGGTGGCGTCACAACGTGATATATACTTCCACAAATCTTCTCCCTCGTGTTACCACTCGGCTACACAGTGACAAGGACTAGGCCTCCGGCCATACACAAGTTCAGTGGTTCCTGTCCCCATGTAATACAAGTTGTTGCGGCTCTGTATGTACTCTTTAAATTTTTCTTGCCCAGATGGAGAACTTCGCATTTCTCCTTGTTAAATACCATTTTGTTAGTCGCTGACCACTGTTCAAGCTTTTCTAGCTCTTTTTGAATACTCTCCCTCTCTTCCCTAGTGTTAGCTATCCCTCCTAGCCTTGCATTGTCGGCACATTTGATCAGTTTTCCATCAATTCCCTCCTCCAGATCATTTATAAAAATGTTGACCAACACTGGGCCTAGGACGGAGCCTTGTGGTACCCCACTTGATACATTCTTCCACTTGGATGTGCAGCCATTTATGACCACTCTTTGAGTACGATCACTCAGCCACCTAACAGTTGCCTCGTCAATCTCATATTTGGTCATTTTTTCAATAAGTATGGTATGAGATACTTTGTCAAATGCTTTACTAAAGTCAAGATATACTATATCCACCGCATTTCCCTCATCAACCCAGTCGATACTGTCATAGAAGGAAATTAGTCTGGCATGACTTGTTTGTTACAAACCCATGCTGGCTCTGGTTAATTACTCCATTTTTATCCAAGTGCTTGCATACATTCTGTTTAATAATTTGTTCAAAGATCCTTCCTGGTATAGAAGTCAGGCTCGCAGGCCTGTAGTTTCCTGGATCCACCTTCTTCCCTTTTTTGAAAGTAAGGACAACATTTGCCCTTTTTCAATCTTCTGGGTCCTCTCCTATTCTCCTGGTAGTTAAAACCAGATATATAAACATTTTCCTTTTTTTCTAATCTGTTTTTATTGTCTGATCATAGAATTTTTATATTCTGTTGTCTATGGGGGTGGCCATCTTTCCTGAGCTACATTTAGCAGCATTTAGAGGGATTCTTTACAGCAGCTACATGGGCCATTCACACAATTGACAGGAGGGAACCCACTGACTTGTATGGTGACTATTCTTGACATGTTCTGTAACCTGCAGGGGTCATTTTGCAGGGAGGGGAAGTAGATAGTCACAGCTGATCCCCTATTGTGAATAGTGGATCCTGTGTTATCCACATATACGTGTCACCTCTTGGAGTAATCCTGCCTGTGATGTTAGTGAGAATTGCTCTGCTGATCTGTCACAGATGTGGCAGATGTAGCAGCAGGGAATTCTTTTAACTAGCGGGGATGAGAAAGGCGGTTCTTTCCACCGAAACGCGTTGCATACATTTGTATCGCTTTTATCCATGTTTTGTTAGTCTGACCGCATTCGGGGTCCTTTTTTATACTATTGGTTTTAGTCAATAAAACCTATTCTTTATGGAATACAGCCATTGTTGGAGATTTATTCAAGGTACCTCCATTTGAAGCGCAGCAAAGGGATTTTTTTTTAATCTGCCGCATGTGGCAGATGTGTTCTTCATCCCCGTGGGGGTCACGGCAGCGGCGGACAGGTAAGTTTATTTTTTTACACTAAAATTTTGCTTTTTTAGGGAAGGGCTTATATGTAAAGCCCTTCCCTGAAAAAGAATGCAGGGAGCCGGCAGACCATTGTTTTCAATGGAGCCGCCGGCAGCAGCGGCTCCATTGAAAACAATGCGTGCATTCCTCTGGTGCACGCATGTCCTATCTTTGCAGCCACGCACCTGTAAAGCACAGACATGTTCACACACCATAGGGAATGCATTGTTGCAAATAGAAGTGTGTTTTTTTGCGTGCGTATGCACACACAAAAGCACGCTCGTGTGAAGCCACCCTAAATGTCTATAATGGATTTGCAGATAATGCAGTTACCTCATATAGTAACCGGAGCACCAGAGACCATTTAAACGATGATCTTAATGGGATTTTCAATGGGACTTTTTAATATTAAAAACACATTGCAAGTTGGTGCTTTGCAATTTTTGTGCAATGTGTTTTTACATTAGATAGCCCCTTGACAATAACGTAAAAAAAAAGCGCGCAAGAAAAACGCAAGTGGGTGTTCACCCTTAGGCCGGCTTCACACGGCCGTGACGGGCTCCGCCGCGGAAATTCCGTGGCGGAGCCCGTCACGGCGCCCCCCCAGAGACACCAATACTTACCTGCGGATCCGGCGTCCTACGTCCGCATGATGCTTCGGCGCGCATGCGCAATAGAGCGCGTGACGCGCCGCAGCGTCATATGACGTGCCGGCTGCGTCATATGACATACCCACAGCATCACATGACGCACCGGCCACGTCATATGACGCGGCTGTGGTAGGCGGGGCAGTGGTTTCACGCTATCTTCCGCTGTGCTACAGCGGAAGATAGCGTGACGGGCGGCTTCCATTGACTGCAATGGAAGCCATCCACGCGTACACCCGCGGCAAATAGAGCATGCTGCGGGTGAGGACGGGTGATTTCACGATGCGGAATTCCGCGATGGAATTCCGCACTGTGAGCATTGAGCTATTAGGTTCAATAGAACGGGCTAAGCAGCGGATTTCCGCCACGTATTACACGGTGGAAATCCATCCGTGGGAAGGAGCCCTTAGTCTGATGAATCAGCAGCTGAAACAAAGAAACAAAAAAAATTAAATAGAAAAATGGAAAATTAGAGATAAGATGTTCTGCGCCGAGCCCAGGTTATTACAAAGTAAAAACCATTTCTAGTTGGGTTGCTGCAGCATCAGAAGTAAAGAGAGTAACGACTGAAATGTGGTTGTCAGCAGAAACCCCGAGCTGCCAGTCTGACTGCTACGTGCTGGAGGAGAGACATACTGAAGGAGAAGAAATGTAGAGAATGAATGTAATTAAATTGTAACATGAAATTTGATGAATATTCATAGGTTTTGTGTATTCTCTATATTCCACCTTTACATTTCACTTTATAGTAAAATATGCGCCAAAATAGCTGTCAGCACGTATTAAACAGCTTCATGTTGCCAGGAGCCATACAGTACTCCACCTGCTCCAAGACACATTTATAGGGGCTGTATACGCTATATGTCACATTCGCCGTGAACGCAAAATGCACCATGTCCAGGACGAACATCAGGCTGTGTTCACACAGGGGGCTAACCGCCACCAAAGTATGGGATAACCTCACCCTGACGGTTTGCTCACGAGAGCGCTGTTTTAGGCACATGAAAAGATCGCGGCTCTGCAGCACTAAATTGTGTGAACTGATTCATTCCAGCTACTTGAATGAGCCTGTTCACACGATCCAAGGTGCGTGGTGCGTGTTCTCCAACTCCCATTGGAGTCTATGGAAAGCACGCACCAAAGATAGGTCAGGTCCTGTCTTTTCACGCACCACGGACCTTAGATGCGAGCTTGCAGTCTCATGTCCTATGTTTGTTAGGTGTGAGGATTAAGCGCATCAAACATTCTTTCATGTAAACGCTTCTATAGGAAACCATGGGTTCCTATAGAAGAGCTTTCTGTTCACGGCTACACTGCATGCCCACAGCGTTCGTGTGAACGAGCCCTGGCTTCTAGGAGGCAAGAACCCTCAGTAAAAGCAAGGTTATCGCCTCAAAAAAGGCGGCCTCACGTCCCGTGCCTCGGCTTCTAACTTCTTACACCTAACAGGAAGAAAACATAAACAGATAGATTAAACTTCAGTTTGCTTTAACATAAAAAAGAAAACTACTAAGCTGTGGCAGCAGAGCTCCAAAAACCACAACTTTACTCCACCAGAGCTGAGGCAATAATCAGCAACTCCTAGAACCGACTTAAATAATGACCGATGCAATGTCATTGGACAGACAGGACTTCGCAAACATCAGGGTAACACCCTCATGCAAATTCAGAGACGGGGAAGACTAAGGGCTCCTTCCCACGGACGGAGTTCCGCCGCGTAATTCGCGGCGGAAATCCGCTGCGTTGCCCGCAGCTATTAGGTGAACCTAATGGCACAATGCTTACGGCGCGGAATTCCGCGGTGTAAAATCACCCGTCCTCACCCGTGGCATGCTCTATTTGCCGCGGGTGTACGCACGGACGGCTACCATTGCAGTCAATGGAAGCCGTCCGTCACGCTATCTTCCGCTGCCATAGCCCCCTATGTTATTTTATGTGGTCTACGAGGTCCGGACGCAGAAGAGCATGTCCTAGATCGGAGGGTCCTGAGCTGTGCTGGGAAGATGATCTGGTGCACAGTAGACGAGTCTGCGGCTGCTGGGCACCAAGATTGTGGCCACCACCTTGATACCACACTGTAATGTCAGATGCTACTGCAGCCCCCACAGCCTTTGGTGTGCTCCCCGCTCTGTTTCTCCCACTGATCCTATTCTGCAGTACAGAGCTGTTCGCCGGGGATCAGGCCGTAAGGCAGCTTGTACATCCTGGCTGGTCCTCACTACCATCCTGCAGAGGACAGTATTTTCTGGCCTGCCTGACCATACCCTGTGAACCCGCTGCATGGATCAGAGAGGACATTGTGTTATACTGCCGCTTAAGCCACTGAGTGCGGGCTCTGCCCTAAGGGATTTATTTTGGAACCCATCACCAGGTTCTGCTGACTCCCATGATTTTTCCTTTAAACTGCCAAGAAATCAGAGAAGAGTCATGTCTGTGTTGGGAGACTTGTACCCCAATTCTTCTGGACTAGATCCTTTGCTTTGGTTTGTGTGTTCTCTCCTCCTGACCTTTTTAATTGAACTGTTAAAATTCTTTTTTACAATTACAAACTTTGAAGTTGACCATAATGCTTATGTGGTGCTTGGTGAAAATGAATTTGACATCCCCAGTTTAGAGCATTTAGAGAGATGCTTTACAGCAGCTTCATGGGCCTTTCGCACAATGGACAGGAGGGACCCACTGACTTGAATGGTGACTGTTATGGACATGTTCTGTTACCTGCTGGGATCATTGTACATGGATTGGTAGATAGTCACAACTGACCATCTATTGTGAATGATAACATAGTATATTAGGCTGAAGGGAGACAATGTCCATCTAGTTCAGCCTGTTTCCATCCCCCCTTGTAGATCCAGAGGAAGGCAAAAAAAAACACCCAAATGAGGCAGAAGCCAATTAGCCCCTTTAGGGGAAAAAACTCCTTCTCAACTCCATAATGGCAGTTAGAATAATCCCTGGATCAACATTTGAAAATTCTTACCTGACTCCAAGACCCGGATCAACAACCCGCTGGTCACCTAATGTCTATATCCTGTAATATCGTAGCACTCTAGAAAGACATCTAGTCCCTCTTAAACTCCTCTATGGATTTTACCATCACCACGTCCTCAGGCAGAGAGTTCCACAGTCTCCCTGCTCTCTCAGTAAAGAACCTGTGCACGGTACGACTGCTCCTTGACTCATGGACAGAGGTTATTGATATATTATATACTCTATAATATAGCATAAACCTCCGTCCATGACTTTAAGAACAATTGTACCATGCACAGGTTTAAGAAAATAAATGATACTCGGCCCGTGGGGCATGAGTTTGACACACCTGCTCTAACCGCAGTGGATGCCCTCTTGCTACCGTCGCAGTCCTGGGTATAAACAGATCCTGGGAGAGATCCTTGTATCGTCCCCTCATGTATTTATACATAGTTATTTGATCGTCCCTTAACCGTCTTTTTTCGAGGGTGAATAATCCCAATTTATGGTGGGTCCTGTTATCTCCATATATAGGTGTCACCTTTCAGTGTAATCCTGCCTGTGATGATAGTGAGATGACCGCTGCAAAGCTTACTCTACAGATTAGGAATTATCAGCCTAGTGTTAGGCTCTATGGTCATTGTGACAAATGCAGGACTTTAGGATTATTGTTTTTAAATTTATTCTCACGATCTATATAAAAAATCATCAAAAATCCCCCTCAAAAAAATACACCAGGTCATTTTCTGATGACACATTCCCTTAAAGACCTTTGTGTCTTAAAGAATACCTTTTTGAGAGTAGTTGCTTTAAGTAAACTTCGCTGTAGGGCTAAGAAGTACATATAGTATGATTTGATTATGGCATAATTTATGGTTACGCAATAAATGTCTGAGATGGTAATACCCTTTTAAACTAAATTTTTTATTTTCACCCCAGTCATACTCGCATACCTGAAGCTGAGCCTTATGGTGCTGTGTGGACAGGTACTCGCGCTGAGCTACTTTTTCGCTCTGTGCCTGTAGATCGGTCATAAAGGGAACATTAGACAATTTCTATAGTCTACTGTCCTAGAAGAGACACCATTCTGTTCAGTATACTCCTTGTAGTTAATGGGAACACTGAGCCGCTAGTATTGTAGGATGTTTGTGACTTTGGACCTACTTTGTATGTTTGGGAGCCCGTACACACTAGTCGATCCACTGTAACCGCCTGCGGATCAACGCTATTTTCCAAACAGTATCTGGACCTGAATAGCAACTCCAGCTGCCATCCAGCAATTAGCAGTGATCTGCAACTGGTTGCAATGGATCAACCATCGTGTGTACCGGCACCCTAATTCTACTGTCTCCTTTACGGAACGCAATGGCCCATGTAAGAATATCCCTGTGTAGGTAATTTAGTTGCATAGAAATGTATACGGCTCTTGACATTCTATCAGTTTATCAACCATTACATTTGAATATCTCCTCTATACTATGTGCTTATGCTTAAAGCGGTTGTCCAGTTTGCACACCCATTGATCAGCTATTCACCAGGCCACTGTGATGCTCGATGGAGCCTGAAACAGGCATGCTCCATATACTTACTTAGAAGTGACCTGAATGATAGCTGTGACTGCAATACCATATTGGGCCACTGCCTTCTTCTGGCTCCATAGCTTTGGCGAACAACTGAGCAGTGGAGAGTCCATTGCAGTGGACTCCCACAAATCAGCTATTGATGACCTGTTCTGAAGATGGGTCATCAATCTCCAGAGCTGGGGAAAGACTTGAAGTTTTCTTTGTTTTATTTCAGCCAAGCAGTGTAAAAGAAGGGTTAAAAATCAGTAATTTATTCTTCTTTGAGAGACTGTCACCAATCTTTTCCACCAGTAACAACATTAATCATCATATAGAGCTCCCTAGAGGTCCTAAGTTAGGATATGTAATAGTTTTGTATGTTCTTCCTGGCTGGCCCCTGCCGTAATCCAGAAGAATGCACACTCACTGAAGTCCTAAGCAGTCCTCTCGCTCAACTGCTAGCACCAGATGTAATTAACTGCGCCAATGTCCATCCATCTACTGATGCCCTGCGCCAACAGCACGATCCAGCCTGTAGAAAGTCTTGTGCATGCACCACCAATATACTAGGGGCAGAGTGGGGGCTAGGAGGAGCATGTCATGAATATTCATAAGGCGGGACAGACCATAGCAGGGGAGTAGGCGTGGCTATGGGATGATTGACATGGATATTTCAGCCAGTTTTCAGAAAGATTTCGCAGGTATTTGGGTAAAAAAAATGGAGTAATTGCATCATTGGACTCTTAGGCTGGGTTCCACGGTGCAGTGGAATTTCTGAGCTGCAATTCCACCCACGGCCACACGGGACGGCCAATCTGTTGCGGCAAAGCAAGGCAGAACCGAAGATGCGGCGAGGAATTGATAGCCGCAGCATGTCAATTCTTTTTTTTTCCCGCTGCGGTCTCTCTCCTTTCTATGGGGAGAGAAAGCCACAGCAGAATACCGGCGGCCGAACCTCTCCAAAACCCGTGACAAAATGCAGTGGGTTTTGAAGCTGCAGCTCTCCCGCGAAAATCTTGCAATTTTACGGTGCGGCCAAGCCGCAAGATTTCTTTGGGATTTCCGTCCTGTGAGAACCCAGCCTTAGGCTTAACCACACGAATGCATTTCCACAGGAAATTTGCGTGCGCAATATGCAGTGAATAGAACCCATTGATTTCAATGATTCATTCACATGAACGTATGTTGCGCAATAATTTTCATTTGCGCAAAAACCAAAAAATATGCATCATGTTCTATTTTCGTGCGTATTGTGCACAAACACAGCACATATAAAACTAATGTAACTTTATTACCCATTGAAATCAAATGCGCACAACACAACGTGAATGTGCCGCCTCAGATCCCTTACACATGGGCATATTTGTGCTCACGGTGCGCAGAGAATAGAACCCATTGATTTCAATGGGCTCCTTCACATGCATGTATTCTTCCAGCGCATTTTTGTTACGTGAAGAGAAATGCAACATGTTCTATTTTTCTGTGCAGAAGTCAAAGGGGCGCACCGTACGCAGGGAGATGTGTAAAACATTGCTTAGGAGACAGAACACCTCTGGAACTCACGAGACTAATTAGCCATTTTATTTGGTGCGCTTGCTTGCTGCGCACAAATGAATGTGCCTTGCAGGCGCAAAATGTGCAGGAAAATATAACGATGCTCGTGTAAATGAAGCAAATGCACAGCGCCCATGCGCATGCAAATACGCATACGCTCGTGTGAAGAGCACCTTTATCTGCTGATGTATGGCAAGGTCATAACGGCTGTGGGTGTTAGAATTGATGACAGACTCCCTCCAAGCAAAAATTCATTTTAAGTGACGGCGCCCTAAACCGGCGCCCTTCAGGGGGTCAGATTTGTGCTCCTGTTTTAACACAATAGTAGTATCTCCAACTGTGCAAATATAGCTGTCAAGCAGAAGAGCTACAAAATAGGAACATTTCTTTTATCCTTGGGGCTTCATTAAATATTTACAGACTAGTCTATGTTTCCTCTTGGTTGGAGGCCTGCATTATGCATCGCAAATTCTTTTGTCACATCTATGAAAATCACATTTGCAAAAATGACAATACACGTTCCATCAACCGTATCCGTCACCATTGTCTCTGTTATTTCACTTTATTCCTAGAACATTTGGTCCGGCGTCAATAAGAGATCAATTAGAGGATTGCAGTTCCTTATTGTTATTGGACTCTATCCTATTATAAGTACAAGCCGGCTATGAATGGAGCAGGGGAGCCGCAGTGAAATCATAGGTTCCCTTACCTCCAAAGGAAAATATAACAGAGAGCTCCCAGTATTAGCAGTGTTATGTGCTGTGCAGGGAGGGGGTGGGCGGAGCAGGAAGTCTGTCTGGTGCCTCAGCCAATCACTGCAGAGCAGGAAGGGATGTCAGAGAACTGATGTCATTCTTTTTGTAACTTTCTTGTAACCTGCTGCCATTTTGTTATTTCTTGTGATGTTATGGATCTGTAATATACAAAGTACAATAGTGAAAAAGTTAATTGCCCTGGCCAGATTCACTTCAGGGGGGGTTTCACACAGGACGCTGCGCAGATGTGGATTTTGTCAACCAGTGTGGATTTTGTCACGTTTTTAACTAAGGAATGTGTTTTGTGGAATTTCTTGCGCTTTTTTCCGCAGACTTTAATTGCAAAATTCCATCTCTTCTGTTAGAAAACCGCAACGATAATTCCACAAGATGTCCTAATTCTGCAGAAGAAAGCTTTTCCGCTGCAGAATTTAATATTGCGGCTTTGAAGTAAGGACAGGTGGATTTTAACAGGCGCAGAATTCAAACTCCGTAGGGATAACTTTGTGACAGTGACGCAGAAATGTCCACATGGACTAATTTCATCCTGTGTAAAAGCCCTTGATCACCGTGAATAACTTTTTTACACGTTTAAGGCTTTATTCCCACGAGCGCATATCAGCCGGCCGTTTTCACGTGGGCGTATTCCTATGACGTAAAAGCACCTGGCCAGCCCAATATAGCACTGGGCGTTTTTACGTCAGGCCCAAAAGATAGTCCTGGTACTATCTTTTGAGCCTGCATATTTCGGCTACTGCATGGGCTCCTATGGGAGCACACGACAGCGGCCGGAGGTGGGAGGGGGTTTAGCAGCGTGGCTGCTAAACAACCTCCCTCTGCTCTCCTACCCCTCATGCAGGCTCACCTCTCTTCTCCTCCCCGATGGCTCTTTGCAATGGGAGGGGGCAGGGACGGCGCTAAGCACTGGTCCATCCCACCTCCTCCCAGTGCTGGCTGTGGACAAGGGAGGGACGTGCCTCTCCCTGCCCCTTGTCCATAGCCATCAATGAGAGGAGGCAGGGCCGACCGGCGCTTAGCTCTGCCCCGCCCCCTCCCATTGCAAAGAACGAGCATGGAGGAGACGAGAGGCGAGCCTGCGATGGGGAGGGAGGGGAAATGTGCGATGGCCTGGTGAGCTCGGGCCCCATGCCATTTAAACGGGCGCACAAACATTTGATTTGTGTGCCTGTTCACTAGTTTCTTTCTCTTCCAACGTAGCGTATATCGGCCGATATGCCCTTTCTTCAGCCTCCCCTTGACTGCAATGTAAAAAATCCAATCCATTCTTGCTTTTGAACTCGTTTCGATGTTAAGAATAGAATAGAGACAGAACATTGAGAAACGGTTTGCAGCTGAAGGTCTTTAGTTATAATACATTTCTACGAGTAGGAAAACTAGCATTTTTTTTCCATTTTCCTGCTCCCACGACTGAGCAGTGAGTGTGAAATGGCCCTAGTAAATAATTAATGTGCATAAAAGCTTGAATGGCTTGTAAATACGTCTCTTGTAGATTATATTCACATACAGTATAAACTGTAAAATGGAATCCAAGGGCCGCTCTGTGATTAGAGGCTGAGTGCCGACCGGTAAGACCGTGTCACGCGTTGATCGGTACAACGTGGTACGAGTTCATATGTGATTTCACATTCATTACTTTTCGTACATTTTATAGAAATAGCATAGAAATGTGTTAGTAATCTGGTGTACGTATAATCTAATGGCACTTCTCTTATTATGCGTGTTCCTGCCATTTTTATTTCCGAGCTGTGTCAGGCGTCTTCTTGTAGTTTTGAAATAAAGAGCTGTGTTGAGTTTCTTGCACGGAGGTACAGTGCTGATATGGCCGCTGATTTCAATGAGGCTCCGGATGAAGTAGATCAGTGTTGACATGAACAACCGAGGATAGGGAAGCTGCAGATTTCCAGTGGAAAAACTGACCTGCTCTTACAAGGCTTGCAAATAATAATGAAAAACAACCCTATGTGTTGCCATTAATTCCAGGTCACTGGGCTGCACCGCTCTCTCATCATCCGTGTTCTCCACTGGGGCTGCGCTCACTGCCATCCCATCTGGATTGCTCTGCTTCTTCAGCTTTTGACAGGAAGCCAAGCTCATAGCATTGTCTGTGAAACCAGCATGTCCAGTTGCAACTTTAGAAGCTCTTATGCATAAATCACCACAGGTAGCATGTGGAATAACAGATAAAGAGGGGAACTTTACCTATATGACTCAGAATGAGTGACCTACCTGCCTATAGCGGATGTCCCGTCCTGATAAGAACACACCTGACCCACGATCCTCGGCCACTCACTGTTCCTATCAAAGACAGAAGTGAACAACTAAGTAAGAATATAACTACCATCAATAACCACAGTACTTGGCACATGATGAGAAGGGAAAGACAGGAGACCAAGATTCCAGCACTGACTCCAACAACCACCAGATGAAGACTGAGAATAATCAGCACAGGTCTGCAGCCAAGACAGGAAAAAAAGCCCTCCCAAATTGCTAAGCAGGTGCAACAGGTAGCTGAACACTGCCATAGACACTCTGCCAGTTCTAGAGGAAGATGAGAGAGCATCCAAAATACTGCTAGTATAAACCAGACCTCCGTGAACAAAAACCCAAACCTGCTGCAACGGCTGATCAAATATACAATTCTGGACAACTTGTGAGGATGAAACCTAACACAGCGAACTGGAACCAACACCTCATATATGCATAGTCATAGTAGTACCAGGTCCCATAATACTTTATGTATGAATGGAAGCACTCTATCAAAAAATACCAAAACAAAAAAGAAAAACCTGCAAAAACTGCCAAATTTAGGAAATATTAAAAATAGAGATGAGTGAGCACCAAAATGCTCGGGTGCTCGTTACTCGAGTCGAACTTCCCGCGATGCTTGAGGGTTCGTTTCGAGTAACGAACTCCATTGAAGTCAATGGGCGACCCGAGCATTTTTGTATGGGACCTATGCTCCGCTAAGGTTTTCATTTGTGAAAATCTGGGAAATTCAAGAAAGTGATGGGAATGACACAGAAACGGATAGGGCAGGCGAGGGGCTACATGTTGGGCTGCATCTCAATTTCCCAGGTCCCACTATTAAGCCACAATAGCGGCAAGAGTGCCCCCCCCCCCAACAATTTTTACTTCTGAAAAACCCTCATTAGTAAGGCATACCTTAGCGAAGCACCACACTACCTCCAACAAAGCACAATCACTGCCTGCATGACACTCCGCTGCCACTTCTCCTGGGTAACATGCTGCCCAACCGCCCATTTCAGTAATAGTAGCAGTCAAGACAGGCCCCAGTAACAATTCCAAAGCAGCAGTATAGGGGGAGCACAGTATTAGTTCCATTTCAGTAATAGTAGCAGTCAAGACAGGCCCCAGTAACAATTCCAAAGCAGCAGTATAGGGGGAGCACAGTATTAGTTCCATTTCAGTAGTAGTAGCAGTCTAGGGTATTAATGAGCGACTACTACCCCCAGCAGACACACAGTAAACTGTAGACGGTCACAGGCTTAGCTGGGTAATAATGAGCGAGTACTACCCCCAGCACACACGCAGTAAACTGAAGACGGTCACAGGCAGCCCAAATATAGTATTTTTGTCCAATTTTTGGGAAAAAGCCCACTGCCTATATAGCCTGTATATGGATTTCCCTGTTGGAGGATAACTGTGGTTATTGAAAGCACAGTGCAGCCAGAAAAAATTATGCGCAAGGCTGCAGTAACACCTATCTGGGTAATAGTGAGCGACTACTACCCCCAGCAGACACGCAGTAAGCTGAACACGGTCACAGGCAGCCCAAAGATTTTTTTTCCATTTTTTTTTGAAAAAGCCCACTGCCTGTATAGCCAGTATATCTTTTTCCCTGTACCACTGTCCCTGCCTCAGCAGTACTGCCCCTATACTCAGTAAAATGACTGCAGACTGAGGACGCTATGGTCTGCACGCCCGATATACAAAAGAAAAAGTGCAACACTGCTAAAAGCAGCCTCAACAGTACTGCACACGGTCAGATGTGGCCCTAAGAAGGACCGTTGGGGTTCTTGAAGACCAAGTTAACAGCCTAACACTCTCCCTATAGCAGCTACAGCAGGACGGCACTTTCCCTAATGTCTCTCAGCGTGCATCTGTGGTGAGCCGCGGCCGGCCCCAGTTTATATAATCGGGTGTCACCTGATCTCCCCAGCCACTCACTGCAGGGGGGTGGGATAGGGCTGGAACTTCATAGGAGGAAGTTGTAATGCCTTCCCTGTGTTTCTATTGGCCAGAAAACGGCACAAACTTTTCTGGGCAGAAAATGGAAGTGACTCGAACACCGCGTGGTGCTCGTCTCGAGTAACGAGCATCTCGAACACCCTAATACTTGATCAAGCATCAAGTTCGGACGAGTACGCTCGCTCATCTCTAATTAAAAACATTAAACCATTAAAAAAGATGAAGTGCCACAAAGAGTTTCAGCCATACAAGGATCTATATAGAAGGGTTATAACCGCATGTAATAATAGACAGTAATAAACATAATACCATATAACCATAAATTGTATAAAGTGCAAACTAAATTTATACTTCATGTATAAGAAGCATATAGGATCTACGTGGCCAAAAACCCTGACGCATGTCTCAGAGGCTCCGCCTTCGTCTAGGGGTGATGGTGAATAAGCACAAATAAATATTTAAAGCTCCAAAGGAGTTCAAGGGTACCAGATGAAAAGAATAAAAGTAGTAATTACTAGAGATGAGCGAGCGTACTCGGTTCGGGCGTTTTTGCACTCGAGCACCGCTTTTTCCGAGTAACTGACTACTCGGACGAAAAGATTCGGGGGGCACAGGGGGTGAGCAGGGGGTTGCAGAGGGGAGTGGGGGGGGGAGAGAGAGCTCCCCCCTGTTCCCCACTGCTACCCCCCGCTCCACCACGCCGTTCCCCCGAATCTTTTCGTCCGGGTAGTCAGTTACTTGGAAAGAGCGGTGCTCGAGTGCAAAAACACCCGAACTGAGTATGCTCGCTCTTTTCTAATAATTACCCTTCCTATATGGGCTGTTTATGTGCACAATGGATTTACTCCAAGGTCATGCACAGACCTGACTGAGCTATTCTTGCTAGTGGGGGAGTTGGAACATTCCCTAGAGACCATATTTATTCATTGTACCTGCATTCTTGTAGCATTATCAGTAAAAGATAATGTATTTACTCAGAAGTGTTAGACTTTTGTTGGATTTGTTACTTTTTACAGCAAAAGGGTGTAATTTAGGGTGTTGTCCACTTGTGATTGGATTATTGTAGACTTCTTTGTTTTCCTTTTTGCAATAACAGTTCTTGAGAGTGGGCTGTTTCCTCCAGAAGAGCCTTGGAATAACACTTGATTGCTCCATATTGGGTTCTTCTCTGATGCACCATAAAGACAATTGGTTGATGAGGCTTTGATCCCTTTGAGAATCCCCTAAATTAAGGGATAATGCTAACATGTCTCTAGCCTTAGTTGTATTTGGTCATTTAACTCCCTGATTCATCTATACTCTGGGGGTCCTGTAAACAGTCTTCTCAGTGATTCACTGCTATCTTTGTATGCATAGTCTCACACGAGGAAGGCTTTCAATCACTGTCCAACCCATTGGGCTCTCAAGTATAGAAAGAACAGAGATTTAAATGAAAGATAGTATCTATAGCTTATTTATGAAGGTTAGTTGGAACGGTTACTCTCCATCTGACTTCATTTTCAAGCAAAAATGTTATTGTCGCATAGCTTCTATCATACCTTTTATACCAACCCTGGTTTTTGCTAATTACAGTACGAACATATTTAATATTACAATACAGGGGCTGTTACCCTCTTACACGTTGTCACTAGTCTGTGTCATTGACAATGGTAACTCTGATACAGAGTACAGTAAATATTCTTGCCACAATGGGCCCTACATCATATATGGAAGGTACAGGTAAGGGTGAGACAAACTCTCCTGGCATCTAGGACAAAGACATCAGAACATCCCTGTTACCTGAAGTTAAACCTATTACTTGTTGGATAGACAATTAAGGCCTATTTACACGCAAAGATAATAATCTTTTAAATGATTGAAAGTTTTAGTGATCTGTTTGCATAAAGTGTTAATGGCCAGTAATGCACAATAACACTTTATCATCTTTATTTGCATGTAAGTGGGCCTCAATGAGCTGTTTGCAGATCCCAGCGTGTGACTAATCACACGCCCTGCTGCGCGCACAGCTGCATTGTTCTCCTTGGGGCTGCCGGGAGAATACAATGTTATCTCCCGACTCCCGCTGAGAACACTGCATGCAGTCTGTTGAGAAATACTTTATCTCTCTGCGGCTGAATGACGGATTTTAAGTTCACCTTAAAAATCATCGTTCAGACGAAAAGTGAACGATGGCAGTGTTTACATGTTATGATTATCACTCAATTTCGGTCGTCTGAACGCATTTTGAGCAATAATCGTTATGTGTAAATGGGCCTTCAGTCGTCTCCTGTCACAGTGAAGAGAAGTTCTCTTTGTCTCTAGCGGCACACACAGCAATATCCGCAGCTCAGGCCTAGGGTCCAATAGATTGTGCAAGTAAATTTTAGTGGCAAAGCATTGTTTTGGCTTTTGTAGTCCATGATGGTGCTCAAGGGTGCCCAAAGCAGCAGCCTACTGTGCCTAGTCTGTCCTGTAGACAGGCAAGGCAAAAATGTAGTGCAGGTAATGAAATGCATTAAATGTCCAATCTTTGACTTTGCTTCTTTTCTTGTATCTTAGGCTTCAAGATATGCTGATGGACTATCAGTCATTTACTAACAGAATCCCAGCTCTGCTTCGACCACTAATGACACCTTTCATCAGCCAGATTGAAGAAGTCCTATCACCAGGCCTCACCCAGCTTACTTGGACCTCCCTGAATATTGACAAATGTAAGTACAGACTAATTGCCTATAAACCATTTACCATTAAAGGGGTTTTCCAGGCAGCGCTGGCTGTCAGTGCTAGGATTCATCGGGGTCGGAACGGAAGCCGCAGCTCCAACCCCTGTGCAGCAGCCGGTGTAGTGACCCAGAACACCATCCTGGTCCCCTCCATAAATGTCATACATGTTTGTCCTATGTAGATGCACTGTTCAAAGCTTGTCTCATTATCCAGTGTGTGTGTTGCACAGCTGCGGCGCTTGAGAGGTTAACTTCACTAAAATCATTGCATACTTTTAAATGTATCAGTCTGTCATGTCATGTGGTATAAGTGAGGGTATAAATAGGAGTGCTTGAGGGCAGGAAAGGAGTTCAGTTCTGTCTTCAATCTGAGTGCCATCTTGCCTGACACAAGAGAGAGTGCTAACACAGAGACACAGGGAAGCACCTTCAGCTTCCATGTAGGTGAAGATGGAGGAAAAGGAGAGAGATCCCGTAGCGACTGAAGTCTGGATGTGAGTGCAGGGAGTCCCAAAACCTGTAAGAGAGCATTCCTAAGTAATTCTGTATAGAGATTCGTCATAAAGGTCCTAAGACTAAATCACAAGTTATGCCTGCGCGGCCGTCTGAAGTTAGGATCACTGCGCAGAAGTACGCTACAAGTCACACCCACACGTCTCCCATGCAAGGTGTCACAGCTAATCTTTTAAGTAAATAATTGCTGTCAGAGAGCCTGTGGAGTGACCCCCTACCCCCTTTCCACCTCCAGAGTGCTCCCTGTCCAGGAGCGGTGCATAACAGATAGCTTGGACTGTAGGACTGGTTTTATCCTGTGTATCCTCTCTGATCTCTGAGCTCCGTTCTACTTTCTTTGTGAAGACTTGTACCTGCATTAGGGCTCCTGTCCACAGATGATAGTACATTGCGTTACTCGTGGCGATAATCCGGTCGCAAGTAACGCAGTGCATGCTTTCCATAGCGTTGCTGTGGAAAGTGCTTCCCCTTGTCCACGAGTAAAGAATCCTAGCGATTCTCCGATCGTGGGACTCAAATCTCGGCATGCTGCGATTTGCCGCGATTCTCTGCGGTGAGCCTATCTGTCAGATAGGCTCAACGCAGAGAACTGACAGTTCTCCCCTGCTCCCAGATGGAGAATATCACTAGCGATATTCCAGCTCACCCGTGGACAGGGGGCCTTACTGTGAATAATTGTTTGCCAAAGTTTATCAAGTAAAGTTATACCGGGCCCTTACCGTTCCTGGGGACCTGAGGTACTATACACAAGTGTCTGTGTAGCATACTGGTGTGTGGGAACGTTGGTGTCACGCGTGATAACTACTACCCCCATCATCCCGTTTAATGGCATGCCCTATCCTAGGGGTGTTGAAGGTGGCCTGCAATCCAGCTCAGGCCTTAGCTACGTGTCATACATCCGGGAAGAGAGCCTGGTAAGTGCCGCCGTGACAAGCCAACACTTAACCCTCCCAGCTCTTCACGTTGGTCGAGTGTCTGGGGTGTCCCTATGGGGGTGTTGCACCGGCGCTTGTAATTGCATGGTACATTGTAGTTATGTAATAAAGTGTTTAACCCCTTAATGCTTCATGACATAATGTTACATCATTAAGGTTCCGGAATTGTATAGAGGGAAATTGGGAGCCGGCTGTGTCTCACAGCTGACACCTGCTAGCAACAGCCACAAACAGCGCTCATAGCATTGGGGTGAAGCTCAATGCTAAATAAGGGCAAAATCTGGAAAAGTTGGGATATCGGCATCGCAACTAAATACAGGATAGTGCAAACCAATTTTTCCCCAGAGCCATGTATGGATACAAGGGAAGCTGATAGAAGCAGCATTGAGGCGTTTGAGCTGTGGTGCCGGGGAAAGCTACTGCGTATGCCATGGATGACGAGAGCAACGAACAGAGAAGTCCTGAAGCGTATAAGAGCCGATATATCACTGGAGGGCACGATGACCGGACTCAGACTCACGCATTTTGGCCATATAATGCGAGCAGAGTTGCTAGAAAAATCTATAATGCTTGGACAGATCAGTGGTAAAAGAAGACCCGTCCGCCAAAGGACACGATGGCTGATACTGTCACAGCGGATACTGGCATGGATATCACACCACTGAAAGAAGCAGTGTAAAACCCAAAAAAATGGAGGGAGGGAGCCTTTAGGGTCGCTGAGGGTCGGGAACAACTAAATGGTAACCGCGACCTGGTTGTACGCGGCTATCTTTGGCAGTCCCATTAAAATGAATGGAGTGGTAATGCACACACACGACCACAACTCCACTTGTTCTAGGTCACTCAAGACCCTCGTTCCCTTGACCCATGGAGGTCCCACTGTGGATAGAGGATAAGTTCCATTTGTGGGAGAGCCCATTTAAGCTATGTAGAAATAGAACTGGAGTCTAAGGCCTCATGTCCACGGGGAAAATCAGGCCCGCTACGGATTCTCCTGCCCCGCGGACATGAGCGCTTTAAAATAAGAATTAATAAGAATTAACTCACCCGCAGCAGACCGGGCACGTCTTCTCTTCCTCACGGCCGGATCTTCTTTCTTCGGCCAGCGGATGTACTCGACACGTCGGCTACGTGCCGCGCGCATGCGCCAGGCACATCCGCCGGGCCGAAGCAAGAAGATCCGGCCGTGAGGAAGAGAAGACGTGCCCGGTCTGCTGCGGGTAAGTTATTCTTATTTTAGGTCTCCCGCGGATCCGGACGGCTTCCATAGGCTTCAATAGAAGCCCGCGGGAGACCCGCACGAAAATGGAGCATGTCACGTTTTTTTTTTTCATGCTCCATTTTTTAAAATTCCCTTTTTATTGACCATCCGCCGGTATTTATCTACCCGCGGGGGGTCAATGCATCCCTATGGGGTGCGGATCCGTGGGCGGGAGAAGAGTTAAAATCCGCTTTCACTATCTGAGGCAAAACACTCTCTTTCAGGAATGATTTACTTGTGGTGTTGTCCACGGCCCCGCTGTAGAGCTTTCCTGTGTCTGCAAGAGCTGAAATGTTCTTGCCCATACTGGAAACTGGGAGAAAGGGAGGAGACATTGTGTGAAGGGAGCGTTCAGATGTGAGCAGTGCCGGATAAACCGGGATGTCTGGTGGTCCCATGTGGGGTATCGGATTCTGCCCGGACGGGAGCTTTATGGCCACTCTGTGCCGATATGTAGCTAAAAGGAGTGATTTACCTATTATTAGCATAATCGCCAACAATAAAACAGAAATCCTATTTTAGCCACTTTTGCTAACATAAACACGTGCCTTACACTTTATGGGGATTACACAAGTAGCATTTATAGGGGGAAAAAATCAGGAAGTTTTTCACAGTATTTTTTGCACATTTTTGGGGGGCAAAACTGCTGGAGCTCAATATTAGTTATAGGTCCCTAGGGAAATATGAAGGGCACCGCAAATACTGCATTTTCTGTGGCGTCTTCCTCACTATTGGTGCATTATTTTTGTGCCAATGGTGTTCTTTTTTTAAATGCAGCATACTCAGAATATTTTTGCATGCTGCCTCCATAGCTATAATTAAAACTTTCAATGTGTCTTAAATGAAACACGTAACGGACTGTAATAAAGATAGGAGATGGCTACGATGACAAGCCCTTGTTGACTGCGCTATTCTATACTCCAAAAAAAACGGAAACAATCAGGAACCTTGTAAAGCGAACGCCAAGAAGGTGCCCGTTTTCCAGTAGAAGTGAATGGCCCCATTTGTTTCCGTTTCGGGGATTCCATCACAGCGCTGTCTTCATCAGCTGTCCTCGGACCACCAAGCAGAATCACATAGCGTGTACTATTAACCCTATGTGAACGCTCCCTTAAACTGAATTTAAACAAATCTGTATTTTCCCTTGAAATCAATGATAGAAAAAAAATGGAAATGTTTCCATTTGAATACTTTCCATTTGTCTTCGGTTTTTTCAACAAGACCAATAGCGCAGCGTTCTGTGCTTATTCGTCTTGTAAAAAAAAACGGATCCACTTAAATTCATTTTAATTTCAGTTTCTCTATTCCAAAGATGGAACGGAGAAGCGGAAAGCCCCAACGCAGATGTGAATGGGTCATAATTAGAGATGAGCGAGCGTACTCGCTAAGGCAAACTACTCAAGCGAGTAGTGCCTTATGCGAGTACCTGCCCGCTCGTCTCAAAAGATTCGGGTGCCGGCGGGGAGCGGTGGGGGAGAGCAGGGAGGAAAGGGCGGGGGGGGGGGGGAGATCTCTCCTTCACTCTCTCCGCCCTGCTCCCCCCTGCTCACTCCCGCAACTCACCACTCCCCCCACTAGCACCCGAATCTTTTGAGACGAGCGGGCAGGTACTCGCATAAGGCACTACTGGCTCGAGTAGTTTGCCTTAGCGAGTACGCTCGCTCATCTCTAGTCATAATACAAGCAGCAATTGTATTAGCGTGAATCCTTCATATGGGGCTCTTAGGTCTTGTTCACATGAACGTCTGACTTCAGTGCCTGGCAAGAACAGACCAATTGTAATGCATGTGTATGTCCATGTGACATTGCATGGGTCCAGTTTTTTTTTACTAACGTGGGATCCATGTATCAGCTTTTTATTGCTTGTGCTCAAAAAGAAACTGAAGGAGGTCCAATTTTTTTGTAACTTTTTCATCAAAGATCAGTGAAAACCAAAGTGTACAGAATGTCCTCCATACAGTATGTGCTCCATCTGAGACGTTGGTCCAGAATAAGACATGTTGCGATCTTTTTTTTTTTTTAATTCTTTATTTCTCGTTTTCATTTTAATTACAATAAACATTAATCATAATCCAAAGCATATTCGTGTACTGATGCAGGGTACATACAAAAGCATCCATAAAGAAAACTTTAACCTCCTTCCCGACTCAAGACATTAATTAAATTTTAGCTGGAAGTATGATTAACCTCAGTGCTTGGAGCCGTCTGATAGTTAAATTGGAACAGGTACCCTTTGTAGCATTTAAGCTGACTTTCAGCCCCGCTTCAACTTCTTGTGCTCAAAAACACGAGATGTAACTAAAGCTATCTCATTTGAGAACAAACAAATTTAACGACTAAACATAAAACACATTGGAGAACATTTAAGAAGCAAGAGAGTGGAGGAAAGGGAGGAGGGGGACTCTATGTCCTCTGATAGTTGGTGTTTAGTAGTGTCCGATATTCCGACGAGTTCTGGAACTCAAACCATGTCTTCATGAACTTTTCCTGGGTGCCTCTGAGTGATGCTGTAAGGTCCTCCATCTCCATTATCCCCTGTATCGTGTTGAGCCACAGCGAGGGCAGGGTGGTCTGTTGCCAGAGTCCCGATATATAGGACCTCGCCGCGCTGACCAGGTGACGCACTACTGATGTCTTGTAATGTTGCGATCTTTTTTCTTTTAGTCTCTAAAGAAACCCATTCGTACAGCCCCATTGACTGTAATGGTTCAGTGTGCTGTCTGTGTGGCGATAACTTGGGGGTAAATCACTCTCGGACCGCCATCTTTCCTCCATAAGATGGATGGCAACACAACAGGAATTCACTTCCAAACCGTGGCTTTTGGTCTCCTGATAGATGGGCAGGAAACACCCTTTTCCTGTCAGACACTTTAGATGGGTCTACTCTCAAGCTCCCTAGTGTTCATTTCTGGTACTGCACCTACCACAGTGAGCAGTCAGCCCACGGACATGAAAATCACGTGTGAGAATAATCCCTCAGGGTTGTCATTCTCGCAGTGCAGGGTTTGTATTGTTTTACTTTTCATATCCATGAAGATGTCTTCTTCTGATCCAGGGGTATTCTCTGCAGCATTCACTCCTCCTAATACCTTTTGATTTGTAATGTCTTCCAGGATTGTGGTCATCGAACTCCGCACTGCTGTGTTGTTTGATTATGACTTTATCTCTAGACTATTCCTATGGCACTTCAGTCTGTACATGTACTCGTCTCTCAAATCAAGCACCCCCAATGGCAATAAGAAAGCGAGAGAGAGAGAGCTTTTTTTCTACCTCTAAAACATTTATAGATGTTGAACTCGTCTTTCCTTGATGCAACTT
The DNA here is from genome assembly GCA_035609135.1 of Eleutherodactylus coqui. Taxonomy (NCBI): domain Eukaryota; kingdom Metazoa; phylum Chordata; class Amphibia; order Anura; family Eleutherodactylidae; genus Eleutherodactylus; species Eleutherodactylus coqui. The sequence goes on along the minus strand of CM069413.1, from coordinate 38,411,556 downwards.
AAAAGCTTTTATGGAATGTCTTATGTGTTCCAAATGCAAATGAGGATTAATTATAATTATCATAAGAAATATGAAGCAAAAAGAAATAAAAATAGCAAAATGTTTACTAGTTTCTAAGGGTGCAAGTATTGGAGGTGCAAAGGTGGGGGTCACACTTGGGCCCTGAATCTTGACTTACCCCTCTGGTTGCTCTGACATATAAGTTGTGGTCTAATGGTAAAATATGTTATTAAATAATATGATATTCTAGAATTGTATCATAATTTGAATAATCCGCACTCTTCTCATTCCAGACATTGCCAATGTCTACAGCTCCCTGAGAGAGGTGGAGCAGACATGCAAGGAAGCCTCTGACATCCTGGAGTGTCGAATTGACAAGTTACTTGAGGACATTTCTGACACACTGCTGGTGGACTTACCGGAAGGGGATACAATCACCGTTCCAGTTTTCTTGGAAAGAACGGAGAAGATCATTGCGTTAGCCGCGGAGACGTTGTCCATGTAGGTGTTTTTCTGTCCTTAAAGGGGTTGTCTCGCGCCGAAATGGTTTTTTTTTTCCATAGGCCCCCCGTTCGGCGCAGGACAACCCCAAGGGATGTGTTAAAAAAAAAAATTTATATTACTTACCCGAATCCCCGCTCTGCGACGTCTTCCTTCTTCCTTACTTCTTCCTTCACCAAGATGGCCGCCGGGATCTTCACCCACAATGCACCGCGGGTCTTCTCCCATGGTGCACCGTGGGCTCTGTGCGGTCCATTGCCGATTCCAGCCTCCTGATTGGCTGGAATCGGCACACGTGACGGGGCGGAGCTACGATGACCAGCTCTCCGGCACGAGCGGCCCCATTCACCAGGAAGAAGACCGCACAGCGCAAGCGCGTCTAAAAACAGCAGAAGAAAGCGAAATTAGACGGATCCATGGAGACGGGGACGCCAGCAACGGAGCAGGTAAGTGAATAACTTCTGTATGGCTCACATTTAATGCATGATGTACATTGCAAAGTGCATTAATATGGCCATACAGAAGTGTATACCCCCACTTGCTGCCACGAGACAACCCCTTTAATGTTCAAATAAGAGGCACTAAACACAAAGAAAGGGGCTAATGTAAAAGCCAGATGTGATTACTATTGTAGTCGGGAGGGGGGGGGGGCTCCCTGTGTAGATACAAATGCTTGTCTTAAATTCCTGAATGCAATGAGAATTTAAATGTTGTTCACAGAGTAGACTAAGATTAAAATATTTAAATTTTATTCGGTTGAATTTAAAACACAAACCACAATAAGGGCACACAAGGGGGGCCATTAACAGAAATTAGCGGATACACTTCCCCAAGGTATAGGATATCCGCTATAGGACAGACAGACATAAAATGGTGTGTCAGGGCATGAGAAATGCACATGCCAAGTCGGAAATATGTTGCAAATATGCTAGTGTGCAGGAGCCCTTAAGATGCACTCAGAATATATGTTTTCAAGATATTCAATAATCTTCTGGAATTATTTTCTAGGCAAAGCAAACAGGTAGAGCTTTGCTTGTATGAAATGATTGATGCCCTTAGAAGCAAATTGAAGCCATCGGACAGGGACAACCTGCAGGTAAAAACTTTTTTTTTTTTTTTTTTACCATATTAGATAATTGTTTTCACAATTCGTAATGAAATCATGATTTCATAAACTTAATCATGTGTAACACGTATTGTACACACTTATGAAATGTAGAAAGGCATGTTCGCTCGGGTCATATTGTACTACTAGTAATTATTGGTGCAATGCGCCACACAGCTGTGCTACATGCTACATCCATTATGATCCCCACAGATCACACACACAGCTCTACTACATCCATCCTGATTCACACAGATACAGCTGTGGTACATCCATGCTGATTTCCAGACATCACCAGCTCCGTAGACTCCTGGATACAGTGATCAACCCCTGGTCATGTGATCCCTGACTCCGCCCACACAGGTGATCACATGATGGTGACATCATCACAGGTCCTGGTAGCTGCTGTAGGCTTATCCTGTATACAGTACTTTCTACCAAACTGCAAAGGGGCTCCTCCCACAGCAGTGACGTCACCACAGGTCCTTCAGCCCGCTGGATCTCTCTGGTGGTGGAAGGTCATGTCTTCTGTCCACGACCGCTGAGTTGTCGGGGCTTGATTCACTTGGGAGTATATCGGCCGCTTTTTCACGCCCGGCTTATATACACTGCCCATCTGATGCATTGGTTTACAATGCATCAGTTCACATGGGCGTATTTCCGTGGCGTAAAAGCGCTTGGCTGGCCAAGTGCATTTCGACCGAGAGCCTTTACGCCACCAGTGGCTGCATACACTCCTATGGGAGCCTATGACAGCTACCGAAGAATGGAGGTGGGAGAGAGTTTAACAGCGTGACTGCTAAACTCCAACCCTCTTCCCTCCTCCTCTCTGCCCCTTGCTGGCCATTTGCAATGGGAGGGGGCAGGCATAGCTAAACAGTCTCCCCCCGCCTAATGGCTTTACTGGCTCCGCGTATATGCGTCGGGCCAGGGCCGTCTGAACGGATGCACAAATGTTAGATTTGTGCGCCCTTTCACTCGTTTTTACGTCACCGGCGGGCAAACTTAAGAATGCTGACGCCTGTGTGAATCCAGCCTGGGATAATAATGGTTTAGTTGTATTCTCATTTTGTTATTTTTGTCCTCCACTTCCAAGAGCCCTAATTTTGTTGTTCTTCTTTTGGTCGGGCTCTGTGTTTTATATATGTTGTAGGACCTGCGAAGACATCACGAGGGGGCCGAGCAATGACATCCCCAGGGGTGGAGCATGAGACGCGCGCACACACACACACACACACACACACACACACACACACACACACAAACATGCATACTCACGGTTAAGTGGTCATTAATAGTTTGACTACATATTGTAATCTGTCAACAAGTCTTGCGTTAATCATGTCTGTTGGTCCAAACAAAACCTCTAAATATGCATCCCAGTAGCTCCAATCACATAGATCCGGGTTTAAACTGGGTATGTACATAGTATATTTTGCCTGACCACTTGCTGGATGTACTTATGTCAGTGGTGATAAAACATTGGGTAGAATCGTTCAAAGTCTCTTGACTGACGAGGAAAATGTATCTCATGTCCTAAAGTATTTATTGTTTCTCATAATCAACAATTCTTAGAATGAGGACAAATGAAGTGTATGTGACAGTGACGCAGCGCCGTCTATCTATCATAGACTGCCATGATTGATCAAGAATATACAACATCGCTTACATCCTTCTGCTTATTGAAACACTCTTATTTCATAGGAATTCTTTGCTGCTGAAGACAACTCCATATATTTTTATTATGTGAAAATTAGTTAACTCTACAGCATTTACTTATTTACGTCAATCTTAGGCTGCATTCCCACGAAGTATATCAGCTCGGTTTTCATGCCGAGCCGATATACGTTGTCCTCGTGTGCAGGGGGGGGGAGGATGGAAGAGCCGGGAGCAGGAACTGAGCTCCCGTCCCCTCTCTGCCTCCTCTCCGCCCCTCTGCACTATTTGCAATGAAAGGAGGTGGGCGGGGGTGGGGCTAAGTTCCGAGAATTAGCCCTGCCCCTGGCCCGCCTCTCCCCATTGCAAATAGTGCAGAAGGGCGGAGAGGAGGCAGAGAGGGGACGGGAGCTCAGTTCCTGCTCCTGGCTCTTCCATCCCCCCCCCCCCCCCGTAAAACCGAGCCGATATACGTTCGTCTGAATGCAGCCTTATACAGTTCTAGTCTGCGTCATGGACGAGCACTGGCGCTGAAGGGGTGGCATGTAATGGGGGCAGTTGCCTTGTCATAGTAGCACATAGTCACAAGTAAAGGGTAAACATACTTCAAACCTCAAGAGGTCTTGTACTGTAGAAGATTTTACAGCGCACCATTCAGTTCTCGCCTGATATTTCTTGGCCCCTTGGAGTTCTACGGAGGACGGAATTATTGATATCCGTGGGATATAAGGGGGATCTTTTTCAACTTCTACAATGTTTATTACTATGCAGAGTAAGTATAGTGTGTATAACTAGTCCTATTGCCGGCTCATTTTTCCTTTTTTTCACCTTTTAGGCTTCATTTGCCTGTTTGCACCTAGACGCTAAGCAGAAAATTCGCTGCCAAGAATGTCTACCTTGTAGTTACTACAATGTGATGGGTCATTTGTGTCAGAAAAATACTGATTCTCTTGTCAAAAGTAAGTTCCTGTGGTTCTTCTGGTTTAATTAATTAATTACCTTTTAAAATTACATTATTTGACCAGCCTCAATTTTTTTTTTATAAATCCTAGTTTTTGGATACATGATATGATGCTTGATTGGTACATAATTTGTCCATCCTGTACCGTTAGCTCAGGAACCTTTAACCCTTTCCAATCCAATTTGTATCCTGGTTTTCCTAGGGGGGTAACTCTTTTTCTGCCTTTATACAACGGCGCTATCTGCTGGCTAAAGCCAGTACTGCATGAGGTGACACGTTGGATAGGCTCCGACAGCAGAGAGGCTGGCAATATACAGTAAGAGAACCCTGACAGACGTCTTCCAATATCGGAGCTGTACAGCCTTAAATCATAATGTCTTCAGACGTCAGACAGTGGATTGGAAAGGGTTAAAAATATAGTTTTTGACCATTTTAGAGAATCTCCATAAAACATTTTGCCATAAAGAACAGAAGGAAGACACTTGCAGATGAATGTAGGGCCGGTGAGAAAGCTCCATCCAAGGTGTTTCTTATATAATACATATCAGTTGTAATATTAGAGCCGGAGAGTTAAAGGGGTTGTCTTGCGGCAGCAAGTGGGTTATACACTTCTTATGGCCATATTAATGCACTTTGTAATATACATCGTGCATTAAATATGAGCCATACAGAAGTTATTCACTTACCTGCTCCGTTGCTGGCGTCCCCGTCGCCATGGATCCGTCTAATTCTGATGTCTTCTGGCGTTTTTAGACGCGCTTGCGCAGTCCGTGCTTCTGGCTGGTGAATGGGGCCGCTCGTGCCGGAGAGCTTGTCACCGCGTCGTCATCGTAGCTCCGCCCCGTCACGTGTGCCGATTCCAGCCAATCAGGAGGCTGGAATCGGCAATGGCATGCACAAAGCCCATGGTGCACCATGGGAGAAGACCCACGGTGCACCATGGGAGAAAACCGCAGTGCATCCCTGGGAAAGGACCGGCGGCCATCTTAGGGAGAAGATTTTTATAACTCCATATTTCGTCGGATCGGTGAGTAGCAAGCAGTTTAAAAACCGCTTTAAATTGCTATTTTTATGCCAGGGGGTGACAGGGGGAATGGGCTAATGTAAAATTTTGATGTTTGCCGCGAGACAACCCCTTTAAGAGATACTTGAGTGAGTTGGATGTAGAACCATGAAGAACGTAAGACCCAAGTGAATAAAGTTATTGCTCACTGTTTGTATTACCGAGCTTGGTTCACTGTTTTACCTTGCTGAACTGCAGTTCTACAGCTGTTGTATCTTCCTCCTAACAATTTAAATTCTTTAGGTACAAAAGTGTCTTTAGATACCTTGAAACGTCGATTACAGACCGTCAGCTCCAAATACCAGACATCGAAGCTCGTGAAAGAGCAAGCCACCAATCCATTATTCAAGGCTAAGATTCACCTTGCCATCCCAAATGTTGTCATGCGACCTAGCCTGGAGGATATACAAGTAAGAAATAATGTATTTTAATATAACACCAAGGAGTCATGTGATGATATAAAAGCAGAAACTGATAGGCCGAGTGCATTTACATGGGTCACGGAACTCCAAGGTGACTTCTAAATAAACAGGGTGATCATAATTAAAATATGAGAGATATCTACTGAGTATAGTTAAACCAAACTTGGTAATAATACTATCCAGGACTGGTGGAAGTGATCCATGTGAAAAAATTTGCTCTAAATGTCACCACCAGGGGTCAGTGTGGCACTGTGAGACATGTTAAATTAATTCAGAGAGACGGGAGAAATTATTTTTACTCCAGGATGCAGTTCTTACAAACATTTGAACTTCTACAGGAAAAGTTACAACACCCTATGTAGGCTTTTCAGCAACAACAAACAGAAGGCAATGCCACAGCTGTTGTTGCAAGGGACACATGCTGTTTCAAGTTAAACATGGCCCGGTCAATACTGCTGAAAATCCTATTTCTAGTGGTGAGATTTGAACATTTTTTTTTTCACATGGATCGCTCTCGCATAACATGGATACTATTATTACAGAGCTTGGGTCAATTAGGCCCCGTAGATGTCAATCGAGACATTTCTAAATACGGCTACTTTAACTATGATGACCCTATACTTTCTAAGTTATAGTAGGAAGTACATTATTCCTTGTAATACACATGTCAACTGCCGCAGCACCTTCTTTTGAGGAATAAGCTTCCTGTTGTCCGTCACTGATATGAAATTGCCCAATTCCTTTCCAAAACCTGATCTGCTGCTGAGACGTGTATTATCATGTGTTGCAGCAAGAGGGGTACAGTGCAATTATTGTTCAGAATCGTTCAAATTCGCGTGCTCCCGCAGCAGTCTGAACGGCAATCGTCCCGTGTAAATGCATGCAGCGACTGAATAAGAATTATTCAGTCGTCCAGTTTCTGAGTGTTCAGAGTTACAGCAGTCGGTCACTTCTGAACAACTGTCTGCCTACTATGAATGGAGGCGGGTGGGAGGGGAGCGCTCTCTGGTCGCCCCGCCTCTATTGTGGCAGCACTGCGAGGGATACCGGCGATACTCGCTCCGGTGTAACAGCACAGACCGAGCATCACTGGTACGAGTATCGGCATCGTCTCGTCCCATGTAAATGAACCATAACACTACAGTTGCTTAAGACTAGAGATGAGCGAGCGTACTCGGAAAAGCACTACTCGCTCGAGTAATGTGCTTTATCCGAGTATCGCTGTGCTCGGGTCTGAAGATTCGGGTGCCGCTGCGGCTGACAGGTTAGTCGCAGAGGGGAGCAGGGGAGAGCGGGCGGGAGAGAAAGATCTTACCTCCGTTCCTCCCCGCTCTGCCCTGCAGCTCCCCGCTCCGTGCCGGCACCCGAATCTTTAGCCCCGAGCACAGCGATACTCGGATAAAGCAAATTACTCGAGCGAGTAGTGCTTTTCCGAGTACGCTCGCTCATCTCTACTTAAGACCTTTTTTTATTAGACGTACATCAGTCAATCAGTGGGTTGGCTTAGGAGAAGAACTCTCTTTAAAATCGGTCTAACAGACAATTCTGTAAGCAGTGTCTATATAATGGCATTCCTTTCAGTTTCTGATATATATTAGTGTGTGTATGTATGTGTATATATATATATTTTTTTTTTCTTGTATGTTCTTTTTGAGATGTGTAATGCTGTGTCATTACTTTTCATCTGACATGCTGCTCTCACATTACAATTTTATCCCATTCTATTTCAGAGTGCCGTAAATAAGGCCATAAATATCATTTTGTCAGTAGCCAAGGACATTCCTCTGTGGAACTTTGCACATCTACATCACAAGCAGCAGCAGGTAATATATAGTGTATTTCAGCCATTGGGATTGTGTATTAAGGCTGATTGATTCTTGCAGCTGGACTGTTATGATTCGGATTTTCTTATGCTCAGGAGGGTAAAATGAGTTAGTAAGCGTCACAGCCCACTGTTCCCCCATTACCTCTGCCTGGCATCCCCCTCTTCTCTCTGGATCTGAAGGGGTTGGCATCCTGCTTGCCCCCATCGCTCTTCACTTTGGGTTTTTCGTGTCCAGCACATCGCCCACCCGCTCTCCTACTGGACTCTGTACTGATGCCTCACAGACGTGCGCTGACTTTTGGCTTCTTATAGGATCAGCACACACTAAAGCACCGCCTCTCCGGCCAATGGCAGGAAGCAAGGGGTAAAGGAGCAGCCGAAACGCATTGGGACAGATGGACCAGCAGCAAGGATGTAGATCAGTGTGGAGTTCTCATTCGGCTGGGTTACGCGTTTCAGCATTGGATTAATGCCTTCGTCTGACCCTGATCACAAAATAAAAATGAACAGCTTAAAATAAATGTTAAAAACGTGGGGAAAAGGGGAGCGTATGGCATCACATGTCCCACCCGCCATATACAAAGCAAGGCTTGTAAATGAATTGGCCATAGTAGTCATTAATGAAACCATATATAGATGTAGTATTCAATAAGTTAGTAAAAACATATAGGTCAGGGTTTCCCAAAGTGTGCTCTGCGGAGCCCTTGGGTCTAATTCCCCAATCCACTCATCCCTGTAGCGGTGTCTGGATAGTCTGTACTGAGGAAATCAGCATGCAGGACCTGCGATCAGCATAGCAACGCGGATCCCATGAGACAGCTTTGGTCATGTGATCCACGTTGCTATGCCGACCACAGATCCTGCATGCTGATTTCCTTAATACAGGCTGTCGGGACACCGTTACAGGAGTGAGTAGAGCTGGGACCAATGGCGGATTATAATAGGGGTGATTGGGGCAACTTTCTCGAGCTTGAGACTCCAAGGGGGCCCAGAGCTGTCCCAATCGCTGCTATTGTAATCTGCACTGCTAAAACTCTCCCTGCATCTGAAGAGCATAGATGCAATGGGCGACCCTATTACTACTGGGGCGGCAATGAGGAACCCTATTACTGGGGCCGCAATGGGGACCCTATCATTATTGGGATAGCAATGGGGGTTCATATCACTATTGGGGTGGCAAAGGGGGACCCTATCACTACTGGGGCAGCAATGGGGGAGCCTATCACTACTAGGGCTGTAATAGGGGTCACTATTACTAATGGGGCCAATGTAGGGGACACTATTACTGCTGGGGCCGATATTGCAGGAGCTATTACTACTGGGGCCGCAATAGGGGTCACTATTAGTACTGGGGCCAATATAGGTGATGCTACTACTACCGGGTATGTCTTATTTTCAGCGAAACAGGGTACTACTGGGGCCAATATAGGAGACGTTACTACTACTAATGGTGCTACCAATATAGGGGGTCACTATTACAACATGAGGCGGATTTGCTGCGGAATTTACAGTAGCAGCAGAGTTTGATATTTTGAATAGCTCATTCACATGCTGTGGAAAAAAATTGCATTTGATTCCGCAGCATGTTAATGTGAAATATAATCTTATAGCAGTAGTCTATCCTTTTTATAATAACGGAGGTAAAAATCATATGTTGTGATGAGCCAAGCCCCTAACCCCTCCCCTGACCACACCTTCGGTCCTGCTTACGTGGGGCTCCACGAGAAACGTTTGTTTCAAAAAGGCTGAAAAGGTTTTGGGAACCACTGATCTAGATTGATAACCAATATAATCCAGAAATAATAATACACATCCATAAAACACTGATGCTAATCAGCTCATCAATATTGAAATAAGAAATGTAGGAAAATATTTAAAAACAGAAATATTATGTTAATTAAATTGATGACAGCGAGTGTGAGCAATGAAAATGAATGACAGAGTAGTTAATATGAAAGCAGTGATATAAATATGAGACATAAGTGAAAATATAGGGGAAGTGTAAGACCTACAACGGACATAAAACACAGTGAGTATATCTGTAATGGACTACAGGTGAAAATAGATGAATTTTTTTTTTTTTTCTTAGAAAAATATTTGTTGAAATAAAATGTAATAAGTAGAACAGGAGATATTCAAATATGTACATACATAAAAGAAGGGGAGGAAGACAAAAGAAGGAAAAAAAAAAATAATATATATATATATAATGTGTATATAATAAGTATATTGAAGACAACACTGCTCTCTCCTTTGCTATGAGGAAATCCCAAGGGATATTCCCATAGGGCAGAAAGAGTGGGTGAGGCTTAAGAGTGGGCAAGGCTATATGGATTCTCAGAGATTCCCTATAGCAAACCATAGAGTGGGCAGAGCTGGATAGGCGGTGCTAGGGGTGAATTCCTCTAGCCCCATCCCCTCCCCCCATGCTCTCGGAGAAAGCCCTTGGGGGAAGCCCTGTAACTCTGTCCCCTTCTCTCTCCCCGCTATAGGGAATTCCCTTGGAGAGAGAGGGTGAGGGAGTCCCCTAGTGCCCCCGCTGCTGGACAATTGCCCAGCAGCGGGGCAGGAGAAATACTCAGCTGCTTACAGCAGGACATTTAAAAGATGCTGCCCGGAAGCTCTTTTTAAATATCCTGTTGTAAATTGCTGTTAGTCCCTGTGGGGATTAACGGAACCCCCGGGGAGTCCCCTCATCCGCGTGGGGACTAGCAGGAGTTTACAGCGGGACATTTAAAATGTGCTTCTGGCCACCACCTTTTAAATGTCTCGCTGTAAGCAGCGGGGAATCTATTCCCAGCGCAGGAGTTTCCATAAACCCCTGCTCCCATAGGAGTCAATGGAAACTCCTGCACAGCGCGCTACATTGTAGCCACGCATTTCCTATCTTTGTTAGGTGCACTCCGTTTAGCACACCTACATTCTCCCATGTGAGCGCTTCTATAGGCACCCATTGGTTTTGTCTGACCGAGCCCTTGGAGATATGGGAATAATGCTTATTGATACAGTTGCACCATGGCTATATTGTCCATCCTGCGTACTGAGGGTTATAGGGCATTGTATTACATAAACCACGGATTATTTTCACCAATTTTTAGTGGGTTTTATAATAAACAAAGAATAACAAAAAGTTGACATAGTTGTTGCGTTTGAATACAATTTCCGTACCGTGACATAAATATTATAAACTTACGTTTGCTGAATAGTAATGAGACTAATGTTCCTTCTTACAGAAGAAAAGAACATTGCTGCCAGGTTAACGCAGTGCGGGACTTGAGTACTAGATATCAACTGGGAACCAGAAACTAGAAACTTGTGTGTATCACTTGATGGCTGTTATCTTATGGCAAAAGGATCTGTTCGGGAAAGGGGAGGTGGTGGTGGTGGTGGTGGTGGTGGTGGTGTTGGTGGGGGTCTGCCAGATCAATCCAATCCCCCTGTCAACATTAACATTTTTTATCCCTGAAATGTCCTTCGACATACGGTCAAACACTGGGGTCAGACTTTTAGCAGACTTGTACTATAACAGACAACTGCTACCATTCTCTTCAATTCAGGAAAAATATAAAATTCCCTCTTCTGAGTTTTATACGTTCCTCCAAATAATAAACCATCTTCGCACAGACCCAGCCACGCAAATCAATAGTCCAACGATTTTGAAAGACTAACTATTAGAGATGAGCGAACGTACTCGGATAGGCACTACTCGTCCGAGTAATGTGCCTTATCCGAGTACCGCTGTACTCGTGCTGAAAGATTCGGGACGCGCTGCGGAGCGGGGAGCTGCAGGGGAGAGCGGGGAGGAACGGAGGGGAGATCTTTCTCTCCTTCCCTCCCGCCCGCTCTGCCCCGCTCCCCGCTGCGACTCACCTGTCAGCAGCGGAGCGTCCCGAATCTTTCAGCACGAGTACAGCGGTACTCGGATAAGGCACATTACTCGGACGAGTAGTGCCTATCCGAGTACGTTCGCTCATCTCTACTAACTATCTAATACTCTTACCCAACAGAACAAATCACAGGTTCTGATCCACACTTTATGTAACATTTTATAGCTAACTCCTCCTGAGTTGGTCGATCAGACTGTAAAATATGCATCCAGAATTAAAGGTGGTAACGAAGTAATGTAAGTACTTCGAGAGCTGGAGGTTTAATTTGTTGAGTTAACATAGTTACTTTACGTACTACATGGTTAATTAAACCCCCTGGGTATCTTTTATGTCTGAAACGGTTGGGGATCATCTTGGACTGTTATAAGAATTTATCATCCTTAGAACAGTTCTTGTAAATGAGCTTTAATTGGCTATAGGGAATATTAATCAACCAAGGTCGATAATGAGTGCTAACCAAATTCAAGTAGCTATTGACGTCCACATTCTTACAATGGGTGCTAGTTTGTAATTAACCCTTGTTGTCCCTATATATATTTAAATCCAAAAAGTCAATGTGTTCAGTTGAGGATTTGTGAGTAAAGGAAAGACCAAAGTTGTTGTTATTAAGCCATCTCATGAAGTCATCTGTACGGAGGAGACTACGTTAACTTGTGGCACTATTACAACGATCCAGGGTGAGAGTTTCTACTCCTGCTTGATGTCAAATCTCTAAGGTATCTACACATTGGAACACCATTTTTTTTTCAATTTTTAGATCTCCAGCCAGTGGACTGTCATAGGCTTTTTAAGAACCCCCATCATCCAGTGCCTGAACAATAGAGTTTCTGTTTCATTTTTTTTTACCACTATCATTTGGCTTTGCCCCAGCTTATTTCTGACTATATTGCTTGGTTCCCTTCCTGACATCTGCCTGTCTTCTATACGTGACTGAATATTGCTTCCTGTGACCCTATGTCCATCTGGCTGCAATTTCTGCCTGCTGTCTTGCCATTACATATTGAAGTTTTTCATTTATCCACACATCAGTTTTTACTAATAAAGACTATTCTGGGGGTGGCAACCTAGTAATTCCCTGTAGGAAAATCCATACCTTCTTGTAGGGCTTTAGGGCGAAGAACTCACAGTCCCTTAGAACCCAGTGGCTCCACATCATCTACAGTGGACCTTGTGTCAACTAGAAGAGCTTCCATGAATTGTTTCCTAGTGGCCTCCACTTGGGACCACTTAACAAATACCATATAACACAAGGTAGCCCCTTCATTTGAAAGAATGCTGTAATAACTTCTGAACTAGTTATCAAATGTTTTGATGGGAAATCTGTCCCATTTGTTGGAAAAAAGTCTCATATTTAAGTTTTTTACATTTTAGTCTTGAATGTCTGCACAGAGAAAAATAAATCTGATCCAGTCTGGGTCCAGTGTTGCCTGCTAGAGATGAGCGAGCATACTCGCTAAGGCAAACTACTCGAGCGAGTAGTGCCTTATTCGAGTACCTGCCCGCTCGTCTCTAAAGATTCGGGTGCCGGCGGGGGGCGGGGAGCGGCGGGAAGGAACGGAGGGGAGATCTCTCTCTCCCTCCCTGCTCCCCGCTCCTCCCTTCTCACCTCCGCAACTCGCCACTCTCCCCTGCCGGCACCCGAATCTTTAGAGACGAGCGGGCAGGTACTCGAATAAGTCCCTACTCACTCCAATAGTTTGCCTTAGCGAATACGCTCGCTCATCTCTATTGCCTGCCCCTCCACTTCCAGCCCGGTTCCAAAACCGGGTTACATGGTATGAATTCTTCCTCCCACCTCTCATTGTCATTACTTGGGGCTGCTGACATCCCCAATAAAAAGAGGTGGCGAAAGAAACTATATGATGTGACCCGATGCTGGACCTGGGTCGGAAGTAGAGGTTTTCGACACTGACGGAGCAGGACCGAATTCAGTTTTTTTTTCTCTCGCTAGACAACCTCTTTAAGGCAATGGGAAGATAATTAAAAATTCCCATGCCTCCAGCAAGTTATGGAAAAAGCCATTCATATCTTTGTACCCATCTCCCTATGAGTGTTGGGATTGCAAAAATATCATGATGCCCAATGAATCGAGGACCTTTATATCCGCCACCTGTTTTTCAGGGTGTATTGGAATTAAGCCACTCTTGTGATCTATGTTTTATTGCCCTGGAAAGCATTAACGTCTTACTGATACAATCCTAGATTGTGGTTACACATTTTTTACCCCCTTACTGATTGATTGTACTAAGCAAACTTCAATAAAGCGTTTTTTTTTTCTTTTTACTGAATTAGACTTTTTATGTGTCGTCCTGATCTTGGTCTTTAAAATCCCTCCATCATTTGGCTCCACGGGGCTTTTCCTGTTTGTAATTGTTAAGACATGTCCTGTCATGTTTGCTAGTAAAGTAGGTGACATTTCTGTCCTCGTGAAGACCTACCGCAGCTTTCCATTCTCATTACATCAGACTACAGAGGATTCTGACTTGAAATACAAATTATATTTTAATTGGTAAAGTAAAGAGAATGCGAAATTTGTAAAAACAGAACTAAAATGACTATTCCATTAAGTCTACTTTATAAGAATTAATCTAAAATAATATTCATAAGAATTAAGCCACACGGCGATGGCTTTGCATAATCTACGGCAATTATTTCATTTTCTATGTGGAAAGGAATTTATTCAGGCCGGTAATTTAGCATTTTTCAATTAGTCATTTTGTTCAGCAAACTGTGTACTTCCCAATTAAGTTCTGATTTATTTCCTATCATGTTAATTTTCACTAGAAGGGCATTGACACAGCATTAAGTATGTATGCCGGTTTTCATGAGCTGCGCTTAATATGGAAAGGAGTTGTGGTGAAGGAAGTAGTAAGAGATGAGACATTGTATTGTGTTGGAGTTCAAGTTCGTTGTTTTCTGTTATGAGATCTAAGCGATCCGTTTAGTATTTGATCCCGCGGATTCCTGCAGATTGATTGTTTGACTTTTCTGTTTTTAATAACTTTCTAGTTGGAGCAAAATGCGGCTAGAGATCTGGGAGATGAACTGACCAAGATGGTGGTGCTGAAACCATTGGACAAGCAAATCACCGAACACAAAGATGTGACCAAAGTTGTAGCCAACCTCAGCTCCATCGTCCTGTTACTTAAAACAGATGCAACTGACGTCCTGAACAGTTTTACTACATTTTCCGGAATCTGGAACCAGGTAGGACAGTTCTAACTGAGGGTTGTCCCTGCATATAAAAGTATCATCCACATAAACCACAATAACTATGTAGACACTATGAGACGTACAAAAACGGGACAGCGCCCCCGAAAAAGTCTAAAGGCTAGAGCAAGAAGTGGGAACAGACTCACGTGGGTGTGGTGGAATCGCCCCCAAGATGTCGGAGCGTACCACAACACCTAAATCAATAAACTACCATAGTGAATGTAGCCCCACAATGCCTTTCCATGGCTTTGTGCTCCGGGTATGTAGGCAAGTAAGATCAGCGGCACACCCTTCGGATGTACCCTGTATGACTGCATAGGTTGCATATCTCTAATGCCCATTTTAGACAAATCAATTCTTGTTTGAATGAACGAGTGACGTCACCGCTAACTAATTCGCACTCGTGCAGAATGTTTAGACAGGCAGACCATCGTTAAGAATAGTTCACTTCTCGGTCAGTGTCTCACATTCCTATGGATACACCGAGGGAAGAGGGTTTAAACACAATGAGAAGTGAACGAGCCAATGATGATTTTTCTTAGTGCTGAAACTGAATGACGAACGGAAAGTGCACAATTTTCATTCGTTGTTTGGTCGTTAACTAGTGTTTAAACCAAACTACTATTTTTCTCTTTTGCTCATTTTAATGATTTTTCTGAATGATCATTACGTCTAGACAAACCTTAAGGCTGTCCCTGAGGACATCATGTCCCCATAAAATAACCTTTGTGGTACAGATTTATGAGCACTGATCACCTAGTTCTCGTATTGTGAATCTACCTAAATTTAATGTCCGTCCCTTTTAATTTTGCATTCCATAGGATGTTGATGAAAAAGTGAAAGACTTTCTAGATACCAACCCAGTAATGTCCGAATTTCGAAGTCAACTGAATTATTATTCGGTAAGCAAACAATTAGTCGCACCCTCAAGTTCCAGTATCATGACCTCCATATAGTACGTTCTTATGATGTCTCATGTTCCTGTTTTCTTTACAGCAATTGGAAACCCAAATCAATGAACTTCCCGGTCACTGCATTGTAGGGTCTGTTGACTTCTCCACCGATTGTCTGAAAATGGCCTTGGTTCAGGAGTGCCGCAGGTGGAAGAGAGCAATCGGCTCAGCTCTGAATAAAAAGGCTGCCATGGACATGGATGAGATTTATTCATTTATTGATAATCTTAGTAAGAGATTGAACAGACCAATTAATGACCTTGATGATGTCCGTGGAGCAATGGGTGCCTTGAAAGAAATCAGGGAGTCAGAAATTAAAATTGACATGATGATCGGCCCGATTGAGGAGTCCCATAGCCTCCTGGTAAAATACGATCTTCTATTTCAAGATGGCAATGCTGAGCGTGTAGATGGATTGGCTTATGCTTGGAAGAACTTAAACACACAGGTAGGGCGACCATGATTACAAAGCGTATTATAAAGTATACGGATGATATTCCCTCTACCAGTCCTACTAATTATTTAACGCCCTTTTTGTCAGGTTGTTCAAACCCAGAATTTACTTATTAAAGTGCAACCAGAGATGAAAACGGATTTACTGGATGGTGTCAAGAAATTCCAGGTCGATGCTGCCGACTTTTACAAAGACTATGATCTATCGTAAGTAATGTAGCTCATTACCACTTGGTGTCGTGGGCATTATTGAAGAGCTGGTGGCCTGTTTTAGGCCTCATGTCCACGGGGAAAAGAAGAATTAAAATCCGCAGCGGATTTTAACTCTTCACCCACATATAGATCCGCACCCCATAGGGATGCATTGACCACCCGCGGGTAGATAAATACCCGCGGATGGTCAATAAAAGTGAATTAAAAAAAATATGGAGCATGAAAAAAATGGACATGCAGATTTTCCTGCCTTCGCGGCCTGATCTTCCTTGTTTGCGGACGGATCTTCTTTCTTCGGCCGGGCGGATGTGTCTGGCGCATGCGCGCGGCACGCAGCCGGCATGCCAAGCACATCCGGCGGGCCGAAGAAAGAAGATCCGGCCGCGATGGAGAGAAGATCAAGCCGTGAAGAAGGGAAAATCCAGAGCGTGCGGAGAGGTGAGTAATTGGTATTTTATGCCTCATGTCCGCGGGGCAGGAGGGATCCGCTACGGATTCTCCATGGAGAATCCGTAGCGGGCCTGATTTTCCCTGTGGACATGAGGCCTTAAAGCATATTTTTTCATTACTATTTGCTAGTCCTTGATTTATACAGCATGCTGTCTTTAAAGCAGACTGTACCTAATTTTTCAGAATAAGCTGCCATATGTGTACATGAGAAATCACACTATTTGCGCTGTGTTTTGTAGACTGTGCACAGAGAACTGCAGATTCTGGTCTCTTCATGTCTGAAACACACATATAAAATCATTGTGTAGGACTGTGTACAGCAAGAGTGAGCAGTGGAGATGTGATTACTCTAGCTAAAACAGTGTAATTAGTAACTTACTATTAGCTTGGAGGCAGTGTCAGTGCGAGTTTCTCCTTCTCTCCTTCCCCTCTCCTTTGCTCTGTTCTTCATATAGTTCATCCCCCCCCCCCTTTTTAAGTCTCAGAAATGACTTTATTTAGGTTTTTAGTTTATACAGACATGTTAGTAAGGGTAGAGTCTCACATAGCAGCCAGCACCCTGCAGTCACTAAAGTCGGCACAGTTTGCAAATTACCGGAGTTGTCCAGGGTTAGAAAAACATGGCTGCTTTCTTTCAAATGTAGCACCACCCTTGTCCAGTGGTTGTGTCTGGTACTGCAGCTCAGCTCCAATTCACTTCAATTGAGTTCATTATTATGCACACTGCACTGACATGGGGCTTTTGGTTGCCCTGCGGCTGCTACGCAAGACCGCACCCAGAAAGAAAATGACCTCAATTTGCAAAGTAAATTACTGCACGAGTATCTATATCCAGGCTGAGCCACCATACTGGTACACAGAGAACATACAGCTGAGCAGAACAAATATATAGACTGGCTGCGCGTCCTCCTTCATTTATCTTGGCGCTTTTATATTCCCTTTTGGTCACTGGAGGCTTCAGCTGCGATTCCCTGCTCTGGAGGATCATCAATGTCTTGGCATCATGATGGAAAGTTAAACTGTGCACTTTATGTTCTGAATGGTGTCTGTCCAGTCCATGGCTGCTATTTGAGGTATTGCAGTCAACAGTATACTAGTTGCTTTATTGGCATTTTCCTTTAATGTTTTCAGCACCTTGTCTACAGAGCCAGCCTCCTCGTGTTCCTTCCAGCAGTCAGTCTGTTGCCATTGCTAGACTTGCATAACAGAGCCTGGCTTCTTTAGCTAGAACCACCTCAGGAACCGTGGTGATGTTGATGACGTCAGCTCCCCAAAGACGAAACATGTTACTTTCAGCCTTGGAGCTGAAGCGCGAGCCTTCCATGGTGATCATTGTGCCTTTAGAGCGGCATTTTATACCAAGCTTTTTGGAGATGTCTATCAAAACCTCTCTAGTGTTGCCACAGAATGGCTCAGCCATAGGAATATGACAGACACCTGGGAGACAGCTGGGTGTTCCATCATGAAACGACTGCTGTCTTTTTGTGGTCCTATCGATAAACTGGTCAAGTACAACTATGTCTCCAGGCTGGATGTCCTCTCTTAGCGATCCACAAGCTGTGGTGACCAAAACGCGAGTGCAACCCTCCATCTTCAACGCCCAAATATTTGCTCGAAAGTTGACATTTGTAGGAACGATTGTATGCTGCCGGCTGTGTCTGGCAAGCAGCACGCAGTCCACGTTTTTATTTTTTCCAAGTACCAAGGCATCGGACGGTTCTCGGTTCTCCCTTCCAAGATGTTGGGGTCATCCACGCCAGAGTCGCCAATGATTCCAACCTTCCCAGGATGCGCTGCAGCCATCTTCCCACTTTTTTTTCACATCATTGCTTCTCTTTTGTCAATCACTTCACAGTAGGCAGTGGACAGCAAGGTAGGAGGAAGAGAGATTGCAAGTGGCCAGCACTTTGAAGGGATTTTGCATCAGAAAAATGTCAGCTTAGATAAATGAAGTATATAGTAATTATGCCATGCTGTAGTAATGTGTTTCGGAGTGGCAGGCTTCGTCTTCAGATCATATACAGATGTATATCTGTGATTTGAAGAAGGATCCTGCCGCTCCGAAACACTTTATTTTGGACAGTTATAAAACAGCTACGCTTTACCAGCTATGCTTGGAGGAGTGTTTAAACTAGGGACTGGGGGGGAGGGCAAATCGAGAAATAGTGGGGTAGCCAGTGTAACTAGCAACCCGGGTCCAAGCAAGGGGAATTGGGGGTCGAGCAGGGGATGGGGTTAGTACAGTTAGAACTGTTAGATCAGCCATTAGTACGAATAATAACAAAACAAATTTAAAAAACAAAAAAAAACTATATAAATTGTATGACCACGAATGCAAGAAGTCTGATCGGTAAAGTGGGTGAGCTTGAAGCAAGAATGACTGATTAAAATTATGATATAGTCGGAATAACGGAAACATGGCTTGATGATAAGTGTGATTGGGCGGCGAATTTACAGGGTTGCAACCTCTTCAGAAGAGACCGAAGGAACCAGAAAGGGGGAGGGGTATGTCTATACGTCAAATCGTACTTAAAGCCGAGGCTACAGGAGGATATAGGAGTAGGAGAAGAACAGGTGGAATCTCTGTGGGTAGAAATACAAGGAGGAAAAAATAACAAAATCCTGATAGGGGTTTTCTATAGACCACCAAAAGCAACAGAAGAAACTGAAGACTTACTACTAAGGCAGATAGAAGAGGTGTCAAACCGCAATGAAGTAATTATCATGGGGGACTTTAATTATCCAGGTATAACATGGAAGAACGAAACCTGCAAATCTCACAGGGGTAATAAGTTCTTGAGAGTAATTAAAGATAATTACCTGAACCAACTTGTGCAGGAACCAACAAGAGGGAGGGCCATTCTGGACCTAGTACTAACTAACAAACTGGACCGAATAAAGGGGGTACAGGTTGAGGGGCACTTGGGGAACAGTGACCACAATATAATCAACTTCCAGCTGTCATTCAATAGGAAGCCTTATCAGGGAGCAACAAACAAACTAAACTTTGGTAAAGCAAAATTTGATCAGCTCAGAGCTACTATCGGTAACATTAATTGGGACAATATCCTCAAAAATATCAGTTCAGAGGACAAATGGGAGGAGTTTAAAAGGATCCTAATCACCTCATGTGAGCAGTTCATTCCCTTTAAAAATAAAAGAATCTCAACTAAAAGGAAACCAATGTGGCTCGACAAGACGGTAAGAGAGGCAATAAACGAAAAAAAGAAAGCGTTCAAATTACTAAAGCAAGAAGGCAGCGAAGAAGCGCTAAAATCGTACAGGGAAAAAAAACAAAATATGCAAAGATAGGATCAAAATTGCTAAGGAGGAGGCAGAAAGACTGATGGCCAAAGAGAGCAAAAACAACCCGAAACTATTTTTCAACTATATTAACAGCAAAAGGATTTGCAGGGAGAGCACTGGCCCTTTAACAAATAATACAGGAGAAATCATTGAAGATGATGAAGGGAAGGCAAATCTATTAAACAGTTTCTTTTCAAGTGTATTCACAAACGAAAAGGAAATGCCACATGAGATGCAGGGGAATAAATTGAACCCCTCACAAAATATGTCATACCTAACACAAGAGGAAGTGTGGAAGCGATTAAAGAAGACTAAAATCGACAAATCACCAGGCCCAGATGGAATACACCCAAGGATGCTAAGGGAACTAAGTGACGAGATAGCTAGGCCGCTATATCTAATATTTCTAGACACTATCAAGACCGGCGCTGTACCATTGGATTGGTGCATTGCCAACGTGGTTCCAATTTACAAAAAGGGGAGCAAAAGTGAGCCTGGTAACTACAGGCCAGTAAGTCTCACTTCAGTAACGGGAAAACTTTTCGAGGGAATTCTGAGAGACGCCATCGATGAGTACCTCAAGGAGAACAAGGGAATAACTCCTCACCAGCGTGGATTCATGAAGGGTCGTTCATGTCAGACAAATCTGATCAGTTTCTACGACGGAGTAAGCTCTAAGCTGGACCAGGGAGAATCTATTGATCTCGTATATCTGGACTTCTCTAAAGCCTTTGACACCGTGCCACAAAATAGGCTAATATACAAAATGAGGAAGCTCGGATTGGGTGAAAACATGTGTAATTGGGTAAAGAATTGGCTCAATGATAGAAAGCAGAGGGTGGTAATAAATGGTTCATACTCTGATTGGACCACTGTCACTAGCGAGGTGCTGCAGGGTTCAGTATTAGGCCCCATTCTGTTCAATATATTTATCAATGACCTGATAGAGGGTCTGCACAGCAAAATATCAATATTTGCAGATGACACAAAATTATACAATATAATCAATGCAATGGAAGACAATGTGCGGCTACAAACGGACCTAGATAAGCTGGGGGCTTGGGCAGAAAAATGGCAAATGAAGTTCAATGTGGATAAATGTAAGGTTATGCACATGGGCAGGAGAAACGGATGTCACCAATATACACTAAATGGGATACTGCTAGGGAAAAGTGATATGGAAAAAGACCTGGGGGTACTAGTGGATTGTAGACTAAACTGGAGTAACCAATGCCAATCAGCTGCTGCAAAGGCAAATAAAGTCTTGGGGTGCATTAAAAGAGGTATAGGGGCGAAGGATGAGAACATTATCCTTCCATTATATAAGGCACTTGTCAGGCCTCACATGGAATACTGCGTACAGTTCTGGTCACCGGTGCTCAGGAAAGATGTTACAGTACTGGAGGGGGTTCAAAGAAGGGCAACTAAACTAATAGATGGAATGACGGGACTGGAATACCCAGAGGGGCATCAAAATTGGGATTATTTACCCTGGAAAAAAAACAACTAAGGGGCGACCAAATAACTATGTATAAATACATGAGGGGACAATACAAGGATCTCTCCCAGGATCTGTTTACACCCAGGACTACGACGGTAACGAGAGGACATCCGCTACGTCTAGAGGAAAGCAGGTTTTATCACCAACATAGAAAAGGGTTCTTTACTGTAAGAGCAGTTAGACTGTGGAACTCTCTGCCTGAGCACGTGGTGATGGCAAAATCCATAGAGGAGTTTAAAAGGGGACTAGAGGTCTTTCTAGAGAGGAAGGATATTACAGGATATAAATCTTAGGTTAATTGTTAATCCGGGTTTACAGGCAGGTAGGAACTATTAGGGAACAGGGAACAGTCTGATTGCCATTAGGGAGTCGGGAAGGAATTTTTTCCCCAAAAAGCGCTAATTGGCTTCTGCTCTTGGAGTTTTTTTTGTGTTTCTCTGGATCAACACAGGACGATAGACAGGCTGGACTAGATGGACATTGTCTTCATTCGGTCTAAGGAACTATGTTACTATGTCTTCTCCAAGCCAGGTAACAATCTTATTTCCTTTCCACTCTTCACATGTATTGGGGACCTTGCCCTGTCTGAGTAGTTGTATCGACGGTTTCCTCTGTATGTATCAGAGGTCCTTTTTTGGGTATTGCAGCTATGTCTTCAACCTCAAAAGACAAGCAAGTTATCTGCCTTTTTCTAGCCATTGTGCTGTGATTACTAGCCAAGGAAGTGCTCTGTCTTCTTATATTTTCCATGTTTTAATCCATAAGGTATGTTATTATGTATTTATTTGTAAGTCTTTTCTTTATAGCGGTCCTGGAGTAGAAGGAATTCCTCCCCGGGAAGCGAGCGACAGACTGCAAGTGTTTCAGGCTAAATTTGATGAATTATGGAGGAAATATATAACTTTTTCTGGAGGAGAAGAACTTTTTGGTCTCCAAATAACAGGTGAATCGCACAATTACCATAACATCCCGTTTAGCTTTTGAAGAACTGCAAATCCGTAAACTGAGAAAACTCTTAGGGCTCAGTCACACGGGCGTTTTGACGGATGATTTTCCGCAAGTAAAAAAAGATCGCACTAGATAGAACCAAAGCTTTTCAATGGCAGCGGTCACATGTGCAAATTATACATGTGGAAAAACGCCTGCGGCAAGATTATAGGACACGGTTCGCAGAACGCATGTAACTGCAGCAAACTGGTATTCTGTGTATGTGAGACCTTGCGCTCAATGGGGCCAATCAGAGGCAGCACTCACCCATTCATGAATTCAGCTATATGCACTCCTTAGTCAGTAAGTACATGGCCGTTTTCTGTGATTGGTTTTACACAATCACAGAAAACGGTCATATATTTACTGACTAAGAAGTGCATATAGCTGAATTCATGAATGGGTGAGTGCAGCCTCTGATTGGCTGAGCGCAGGGACACATCACAGGCAGCTTTCAGCTGTCATTCAATAGCGGAGAGCTGCCTCTGATTGATCACAGTTCTCAACCAATCAGAGCCAGCCGTTTCAGCAGGCAGGGATTTTAAATCCCCACCTGCTGAAAGTTCCTCATAGCAGTGCAGGAAAAGAGCCGGCTGGACGCGGCGGAGCCCCGGCAGCTGCATAGAGGTGAGTATAGATTTTTTTTTTTACACATTTTTAGGATGTTTTTCTGGGAAGGGCTTATATTTTAAACCCTTCCCCCAAAATCAGTCCAGGGCTTGCTGGCAGCCCATTGCTTTCAATGGAGCCGGCTGTATTGCCGGCTCCATTGAATTCAATGGAGCCGGCTGTATTGCCGGCTCCATTGAATTCAATGGAGGACATTGCACTCCTTTACCACAGCTGTGACGGAGGATTAATTCATCTGCGTGGGGAGTCTCATTGTCACTGGACACTGCGACAATGATGATCTCTGTATGTCACTGGGGCCGCCGCAGCTGCTGACCGCCCCATTGACCACAGGTGAAACCCCTGGATGTGACCGCATCCAGGAGTTTCACATCCAAGGAATCCCCTGCTGCAGCTGTCACAGCCGCAGCAGGGGATAGCGGGCAGCACACTTTTTGAGCGGATAAACGCTGATTGGTGCGGTTTATCCGCTGTGACGCCCTCTTCGGTCACGCAAATTTTTAAACGCAGCAGTTATGCGCACAAAAATGTGCGCGTCAAAACGCTCGTGTGACTGAACCTTTAAAATATTCCTGATCCTCCATGGTGCTTTTATATAATGGTTATCAGGGGCATAACCAAGATTCTCGTAGGATTAAAGGGCCTGATAGGATACCTGGAATGGGTCTTAGGCCTCATATACTAAAATAAATGTACCACAGAAAGGGAAATATAAAAACAAACAATCATGGAAAACGGCCATATACTTACTGATACAGGAGGGCAGATATGTGCACCACCTCAGCATGCAGGTAGCCATACTGCCAAATACACATGTGGAGGACACCGATGAGACAGCCAGAGGGGGGCGGGGGGGGGGGGGGGGTGGCTGCTTAGTGTATACTCCTACACAGAGTGGATACAGGGTGCCAGACCTTCTGATACATGTGGTGCACCATGCTGGCTAGCAAGCTATTAGTGACGCCATATCAGTTCGGTGAGTTGCCCTGTACCTCACGAAGTGAACCGCATTGGTACTGCCACCCCAGGCTTCCCCGGCGCTTGCCCTCCTGTATCGGTAAGTATATGGCCGTTTTCAGTGATTGTAGGCATCATTCACACGAGCCTTTTTATGCAGTTATCCAGCCACAATAAAACGTCGGCTGAAAATCGCGACCATTTTCAGTCACCAATTTTTCACTCAGCTGGAAAAGCTCCCATAGACTCCTAGGCTGAGAAAAAAGGGAGAGGGAGGGAGTTTAGCTGCGTCCAAGGCTGGGAAAAGAAGACAGCTGGCTCTATTTAAGCTATTCAAAATTATTCCAAGGATTTCTTCAGACTGACAAAATTCCACGCTGCGGCGTATTTTTTTTTTCACGCCATATGCCCCTGTGAATGGATGAGAAACCGCTAATTAAGCTCTGGACTCTATGGCGGCTAATACTCATAGATGCGATTTTCGTTGTGCTGCCAACAGCGATGGGGAACGAACAGTCATTCATTTTCCATACATTCTGAATCAGCTTCTGTGCAGGCAGGTTAAACAAAGCTGATCGTATTGATTGGCGCTCGTCATTGGGGTGAGGTTGGCATATGTAAGAGGAGCCTCATTATTTGATGGCGTAAAAAGATTTGATCTTTTTTATCGGCATACAATTGATCAGCTGTGTCTACTGTCTGCCAATCAGACGGTACACTCTACCGACACGTGGATCGATATCTTAGTGGACTTCGTGGTGGACTTAGTAGACTCGTATTTGCTGGTAGCACTTTTATTATGTCGTACTAAAACTCTTAAAGGGGTTGTCCCACGCCGAAACGGGGTTTTTTTTTTTTCAATAGCCCCCTCTTCACCCACGGTGGACCGCAGATCTTCTCCCATGGTGCACCGTGGGCTCTGTGCGTTCCATTGCCGATTCCAGCCTCCTGATTGGCTGGAATCGGCACACGTGACGGGGCGGAGCTACGAGGAGCCGCTCTCCGGCACGAACGGCCCCATTCACCAGGGAGAAGACCGGACTGCGCAAGCGCGTCTAATCGGGCGATTAGACGCTGAAATTAGACGGCTCCATGGAGACGAGGACGCTAGCAATGGAACAGGTAAGTGAATAACTTCTGTATGGCTCATAATTAATGCACAATGTACATTACAAAGTGCATTAATATGGCCATACAGAAGTGTATACCCCCACTTGATTTCGCGGGACAACCCCTTTAAGTTGTTTCAAAAATTCTCAACATCTATTTTTTTCCCTACTTAATACTTTTAGAATACACGGAGCTGCAGAGGATCAAACGGGAACTATCTTTGCTGCAGAAACTATATGGTCTTTACAATGCAGTGATAGAAAACATTAATGGATATTATGATATCTTGTGGAGTGACCTGGATATTGAAAAAATCAACAATGAACTTCTGGACTTCCAGAATCGGTGAGTGTTCTCGGTTCGCATCGCTGCTGACTTTTATTGGTTTGCAAACTTTTCCATGTGAGAAATCAAGAAAAGAAGGCAAAATATGGAATTTAGATACTTTACGAGTGACAGACAGACTGTCTACTATAGCCGCATACAGAATACAGGCTACCTTATAGGAAATTAATCACCTACATTGTTTTTACTAATTAATAGAGATGAGCCAGCGTACTCGGTTCGGGTGTTTTTGCCCTCACGCACTGCTTTTTCCGAGTAAGTGACTACTCGGACGAAAAGATTCAGGGGGGGGGGGCGGTGTGGTGGAGCGGGGGGTAGCAGTGGGGAACAGGGGGGAGCTCTCTTTCTCCCCCCCCCCCCCCCTCTGCAACCCCCCGCTCACCCCCGGCGCCCCCTGCATCTTCGTCCGAGTAGTCAGTTACTCGGAAAAAGCGGTGCCCGAATGCAAAAACACCCGAACCGAGTACGCTCGCTCATCTCTACTAATCAATATGAGAAAAAAAGAGTGAAGCAGTATTGGATGTTTTTCATTTCTGGCAATGGATTTTCTTCTTCCGTTTTCATGTATGTCATCTTGCTGAGATCCTGTTAGCAGCATATAGATGAGAGACTCATAGGAGGAAATTTATTAACACCTTCGTGACACGTACCATACAGGTGTGGCGCTGCGGAACAATAGTTCCTGAGCCCTCCATAAGCCAAGCAGGATCGAGGCTACAATTGACAGCTGTGGTCCCCCTGCAGCCGCTTGGATGTCAACTTGGAGACATAATTCCTTAAATACTGTGGTTGATGGTGAACAATGAGATCGCAGGAGGCCGATGGTAGCCGCAGGCCAAATCATGGCCTCCAGATCTGTCATCTACAGTTGCCTATTAGGCCCTGCCAGAGGTAGAGTCCGTAAAGAAAATGACAGTTGGTGATAATACACTGCACTATATTAGTAGTGCAGTATATTAGCTAAGCAATCAAATGATTTTCAAGTCTCCTTCTGGAATAAATAAATACAAAAATTGTTAATTTCCCCAAATAGTGCTACTGAAAGCATCCAAAGCATCCATTCATACAGCAATAGCATGCCTCACACTGCTCCATAGATGGAAAAATAAAAACCTTATTTCTCTCTTAACATGGAAATAAGGAATACAAAGTAGTAAAACCTAAAATAAAAAAATGTATGAATTTGGTATCGCCATAATCATAGTGACCAGCAGAATAAAGATACCTTGTCATGTATACCGCATGGTGAACGCTATGAAAAATAACCCACACAACAATGATGGAATTGCTGTTTTTCCTAATTTTTCCCCCCAGAAAAAAATTTTTTATTCTCTGACAACCCCTTTATGTATATAGCCGAATTTACATAAGTCCCCAAATTATAAAACTAAAGAAGTGGTGCTTCTCCAGAGGATTATGGATCCAGTTGGTGTGATGAGGCGTAAAGATGGTGGGGAGGAACAATTCCTAACGTGCTGCCGGCCCAAGATACGCCACAATCGGAAGATAACTCTTAATAATCCACAACAGAGATCGGAGCTACAACTTGAATCTTCTTCATTATAAACACCAGCTGATGTTACGTGTTTCGGCTCGTGCCCCTTCCTCAGATTTGAGGGGGAGAGCACTAGTTACACTATCAGATAATATCAAAAAGACTTACGGTAGGTAAAACCATAAAAAGGGAGAAAAGGGAAGAAGGAAGAACATAAAAGGAAAACTATGTAAGAACAGTAAGACTGTTCATAAAGCGTTAATTACCGCAATTCATAAAATTATCTGCATAAAAACATTTGGGATCTAATCTGAATTCATGATCTGTAATTTGTAGCACGTAATTCGCTCATAAATCATATTTCCTAATTTGATTTGTAATTGTAGTCTATAATTCATAACCGTGACTCATTTGCAAACCTAAAGGACACTTTGAATTACTTGAATGTTACATAACCGGAAATAACATTCGCTGTTTGCACTAGAACATTCTACTGGAAACCTCTCTCTCTATTGCTATGCCGTTATGCTAAGACCTCATTCATACTGGCGATGCGCTTTTACACCAGCCGCATCGCTGTCTTAAGATGCACGAATGATAAAAACCCGCGACCAAGTCGCAGCTAAGATTAGCGTTTTCTTGTCTGTTCACATGGCCGGGCGCAATGTAAATATGTCACAGCCCAGAGTTCCTTCGGCTGGCATAAATCCTCAGCATGGCTCCTATTAGTTAAATAGGGCCACTTGACATGTTTTAATAGCACTAGCCGCTGCTAAACTCCCTCCCCCTCCCTTTGCTGGCAGCTCCTATAGAAGCTTATGGGAGCCGCCAGCTGATCGCAGCCGAAAGACAGAGCTAGAACTATCTTTTTTGGCCGCATATAAACATTGGCCAGTGTATTCGGTCGCCGATGTCCTATCTTTGCCGGGCAGACATTTTTACGCGACAAATAATCGACCATCTGAATGAATGCATTGGAATCCAAAGCTTCTGATGGTCGTGATTTTTTTTTATCGTGGCTGTGTAAAAACGCTTGTGTGAATAAGGCCTCAGTGTTTCAGAACATTGACTTGGGCCGTGTCGCAGTAATGTACCTACTCACTTCAGCTAGCCATTGGCCGTACTCAACTTTGCTGCACTTAGCTTATACATTGTCTCAACCCACTAGGGCCGCTTCTCTCCACCGAAATGCACAACATCGTAGCCAGCCCTCATGTAAACAAAATATCTGTCTCTCCCCGGCTATGTCACATTCCCTCTTTTATAATACAGGTAGATTTACTTCGCCCTTAAAACATATATATCATATGCTAGGTAACACATGAATAACATTCCCATGTATGAACCCATTCCTACTATTACAGGTCTGCAAACCTCTAAACTCCATAGGTCTGCAGACACCTTATTGAGGCTAAACTTAACTTATGTGTGCTGGTGAGTAGACACTGGCCAACACCATTCTGATCCAACTGCCCCCTCTACACTTGGGCTATAACACAGCTACTCAGTCCCTTGAACCTTCAGCCCTCTGGTCCTTAGGGCCTTTTAATCTGCCATCTTTGGCTCCAGTCATCAGTGCCTTTCGTTCTCTAACTTTGACCCTGGTCATCAGGACCTTTCTGCTAAAGCCTGTGCTACTCCCCAGCTGGGGCTCAGTGTTGTCCAGGCTGCTCTCCAATAATAATGGCCACCACCATGTCACACGTTTCTGTGCTCCGTCACTGCTGCTACTATTGCCCCCTCACACAGTCCTGGGGCCCAGTCCCGTGTACCGTCAAACAGGACATACATTCTTGCACTAATTCTGCTCTCTGGCTGGTGGCTCCACACACAGTTCCTCGTCAGCTCTGACTTTGTATATCTGGCACCTCCTTTTGTCTAGAACTTTCTTTAGCCTTCTAACTTACTCCAGAGAAGGAAAGGCGGAACCTCCCTCCCTCACACACCAGCCCTACTAATGGGCTATTCTTCCAGGCAGTGATATGCTAGCCACATCACCGCCCACATCATAGAAGGGCCAGAACTTCCCCAGCAGCTCCACATTGGGCTTCACAAACATGGCACCCACAGTGCCGTGGTGAGCCCCTTCCCTGCCATAGTACTTGGCTAGTGAAGGGGGACCTTTACATGGCGCCTGCAAGCGCTGCACTAACCCAGTGCTGGGCTGTTCTCTGCTCTGTGAGGGGGAAGCAGGGCACCGCTCACCCACCTTACACAAACAATTCAGGAACTTTAGGCTTTCTAAGAAACATGTCCTAGGCAATGATGAATAATGTGACTCTGCAGTTGATCAGATTAATTAGATTTTTATTACTGCATCCAATTAATTATACAAGAAGAAAAATGTTTTCTCCATAAATTTCTTCTTCAAGTGAGAAGCCTTTTCTGGAAGCCCTTTTACTTCGGTTGTCTTAATATTTAGTTGGTTTTAATAAATCTATACTGTGCAATGTTTGCCTGCAGTAAATGATTTAGAAGAGAAATATGATGACACTGAACACGCTGCAGAATAATGTTTGTCATAACTAATAAAGTGTATTTCCCCCCTCGTATTAGAATTCGCAAGCTGCCAAAAGCATTGAAGGAATGGCAAGCATTTAATGACTTGAAGACCAAGATTGATGACTTCAGTGAGAGCTGCCCTCTGCTTGAAATGATGTCAAATAAAGTACGAAATCCCTTGTCCTCCCAAATGTTGTTGTTACTTGAAGCCTAAATAGCTTCAGGGAAATATTATTTGCTCTTAATTTACTTCTAGCCATTTGTTCCGAGATCTAGGTAATCTTGTAATTAGGTAAGATAGTAAGCATATTACTCACTTACATTGATAGGTCAGCCTTCTTAAGGCCCATTTACATGGCCCAATGATCGCTCAAAGATCGCTCAAACAATAGTTTGAGTGATCATTTTGCATAAACTTTTAAGTAGCTGCTCAGCTACTTAAGAGCAATTAAGCGTGCAAATGAAGCCTTAGCTGAAAGCAGTTAATAGCCCGAGGGCTCTTATCAGCTTTCAGTTCCTTTGTTCTCTGACGGGAAACCAGGCTAGCAGCACTACCCGTGGAGAACTGCTGATAAGGCCAAAGGCCAATTTTTAGGTTAGACTGAATTTAGCGACCAGCTAGCAATGCACAAAAAGTGCATGATGGGCGCGCATTTAGATGCAACGGTTATTGCTAAAACGATCGCCTTTTAGCTTTTTTTTTTTAAAGCGATCATCGCTTCGTGTAAATGGGCCTTTAATATGGCCATACTCATTAGATAGCTGTCGACCGAATGCATGCTCGATCATTAGCTATCTTGCCTGACACCCTACACGCATACTCAGCTTGGTCACTGATGGTCAGGCTTATCTCTTAGCACGATCTGGAAGTTGAAATCCAATTGAGGGATTTGTATGGCGCTGGATCGGTCTGGTCTGGTCAAAGTTGGTGGACTTGGCAAATACTTAATGTGTATAGCTAGCCTTACTAAAAAGCCTCCAAGTAAATCCTCCGATGGCACATTACAAGTGAGCATGATTTACTACTGATGGTTTTGACTTCCCTGGAAAATGCAAAGTCCTGGCAACAATCACATCTGAAAGCCACGACCAATTTTCCTTGCATTCTGGTGTATTTTATTAGTGGTTTCGGATGGGGTATTATATTATGGCTCTAACAAAGTACAGCAGTCGGCACACATGCTACATCCTCCCCGCTGCATTACTTTCATTACCACCATTCTCACAGCTTACAGGAGATATAAAGGGACTTTTTGCACACAGATCTTGAATTTTACAATTTGGACTGTTCAGATCTGTAGTATCCCCATGTGTGTGCTGTTCTGCTCGGTGTTATAGTGTTTTTACTGTATTTATTGGCCGGTATCCATTTAATTTAGTGTTGTTTTTCCCTCTCTAGGCAATGATGAAGAGACACTGGGACCGAATATCCCAACTTACGGGCCACAGTTTTGATGTGGAATCAGAAAGCTTTTCCCTGAAGAATATAATGGAAGCATCATTGCTAAAATTCAAAGAGGATATTGAGGTTGGTGGCAGGGCAAATTGCGTCAACGCAAGAGCTTAAACAGATGGGCGCATGCGCTAATACACTCGCCACTACACAGCATATTAGCACATGAACCGTTTTTTTGGTAATTCAAACTCCGAGCTATGGCGTGCCAAGAGCAAAATGGAAAATAGGTCCTGCCCTATAGAAAGATAAGGCAAGTCCTATCTTTTCTCATGCGTACTGTTAACGGCGAGAATCCCGCTAGTGAAAACTAAACCATAGAAATCATTGGTTTAGTTTCATCCCGTTTTGCGCTAGTGATTTTCAGTCACGGGCGTCTGAAGAAGGGTGCACTGCTTCTAGAATCTGCTTCCTTCCTGTCCCTCAGTGGACGCCCTCGGCCCTGCCATGGTACAACACCGGTTTATCAGTAGACGTCTCCAGGTCATTTACATGGTAGCCGGTCTGCCAATTACCGTATTTTTCCCTCTATAAGACGCATCGGATGGTAAGACGCAACCCCGTTTTAGAGGCGGAAAATAGAGAAAAAATTTTAACTCAGACAGGGACAGTGCAGGGGGTAATGCCATCGACGGAGCAGAGCTCTGAAACACCGGAGCTCCATGATGGCAGCACTTGTGTATGGGCCCAGGAAGGGAAGAATCCAATTGGTGGAGGCGGGGAAGCAGCAGCAGTTCCTGACGGTTCTCACAACCAATCACCGGTACAAGTAAATTATTGCGCGTTTGTTCGCATCATTGTGAGTTTCTTTGTGCAACTGCAAATTAGTTTGCAGGATCATGGGTTAAACTCGCGATTGGGCCAGAAACCTTGAATTTCGATATGTTCACTGTATAAGACACACTTACTTTTTTCCTCCACTTTGGGGGAAAGAAAAGTGCGCCTTAGGGTGCATTCAGATGAGCATATGCGTACATAGTTGCGCAAAAAACCGCGCATCCACGTACGTGCACAAACTTGTGTGAATGCAGGTCCGTGCAGTATCGTTTTCAATCGGGCCGTGGCTGCTGTCGGCAGCCCCATTGAAAGCAATAGGATGCCAGCAACCCCTGCACTGATTTTCAGGGAAGGGCTTGAAATATAAGCTCTTCCCTGAAAATCATCCCTTGTTTGTGCAAAATAAAATAAAATAATTATTTATACTCACCTCTCCACCGCTGCCATGTAAATATTCCCCGCGTGGAGCCCCTTGTCACTGAACACTTGGACAGCACTGTGAATTCAATGAATGGCCAAGCGCAGCCTGTGATTGGCTGAGCGCTTAGCCAATCAGATACAGCCCTTTCTGCAGCAGGGATTTAAAATCCCTGACTGCTGAAAGAGATTTAGAGCAGTGGAGGGAGAAGACACAGCTGGACACGCCCGAGGCCCCGGCAGCTGCGGAGAGGTGAGTATGTTTTTTTAATTATTTTTAACACATTCTAGGGATGATTTTCAGGGAAGGGCTTATATTTAGAGCTTTTCCCCGAAAATCCGTGCAGGGCTTGCCTGCAGCCCATTGCTTTCAATGAGGCTACAGAAGCGCAAGTTCCATTGAAAGCAATGGAAACACAAATTAGGGAGAGCGCCATGTCCATGGAAAAAAAATGTATATATAGTAGATATTATCGGTATCCTACTTACCGGGTGTCAGGCGGAGCAACAAAAGCTTTTGTGTCCTGCCTACACCTAGAATCCAAGTTTGCCTTTCAGGAATTTCTTTAATGTGGGGTCTTTCGTAATATCCAAAAAAAACATATATATATGTGCATCTGATATTACACATCCATGTCTTTCCGGAGAGCGGCAGCACAAAAGATACCCCAAAGTTCTTACAAACAATGGGGATAATGTAATGGTAAAACAACCGAAAAAAACTTTTTACAGCTGCGCAGAAACGCGTTGCTTATTCATTTAAACCCATTTTTATCTTTATCTTGATGTATGCTTTTTTGGGGAATAAAACTTAGCTTACTATGAACTGGTGTTTCTAGTAGCTCATTCCCTATATCTTTAAGGGTCTGTATTGAAGCGCAGCTGTAAAAAGTTTTTTTCGGTTGTTTTACCATTGAAAGCAATGGAAGAATATTGGATCCTCTGTCACAGCTGTCACATTTATGACAGCTGTGGCAGGGGATTCTTTACTCCCTGCGGGGAGTACCCTTGTCACTGAGTGCTGTGACAGTGCGTGTCAATATTCCCTGTGTGGAAGATTGACACGCACCACAGACCTATGGTGCATGCATGTCCCATCTTTTACAGGTACATGCATTTGCACGCCTGTATAACAGACATGTGAACACACCATAGGGAACCAATGGTTCTAGTAGAAGCGTGGTTTTGTGCGCACATTTGTGCTCACATAAAGACTCGTCTGAATCCACCCTCCAAGAGCAAAAAATACGATACTTCTCCAATTTTCCTGGGCCAGCAATTACCTGCATTACATAGCATCAGTGAGAAACTCATTGAGCTATAGACCTACCACTAATCAGATTGCTTATAGCCAACCAGATTCAGACCCAGACTGGGAAATATAGATTGGCTTATCCATCCATTTGTGACTATTAGATTTGCTCTTTGTAGTAAGAGGTGTAGATTGTAGGTAATTCCTGCTATGTATAATTGAAGGATAGTATTCGGCTATCTAAGCGGTCCCATTGAACTGGATGGAGTGGTGGTGCCAAGATTACAGGAAGTGCTGAAGGTGGGAACTCTGGATTTGTGGAGTCCCTCCACCAATTAGCAGGTTCTTCCCTATCCTAAGGACAACCCCTTCAATGCCTTGATGTAGGATTCCCGATGAGCTTATACATCACTGACCAATGCGATCACTGACCTCACTAATGGGCTGTAAACCTGCACATACATCTTTTTAAGTCGGTGGTTGGCTGACTGACGGCCCGGGTTCTGCTCTAACAGCCAGATGCAGAAAAACCTCCGATCTTAGCAGTTTAACCCCTTACATGCCACAATCAATAGCAACGGCAGCATGTAAGCAGATGACAGAGAAAGGGGAATCCTTCTGTAATCCATCAGCATCCCTAGCGCGATCACAAGGTACCAATGGGTTCCCATGGCAAACAACACCTGCATTGTATGGTGTGGGATCGACCCCCAATCCAGCTCCATACCAACCCCCACCCTCCATGACGCAACTGTACTTCATGGAGCTTTAAGGGGTTAAATGACCTGATGGCTCTCCATTAATAATGATATTAAAACTCACTGTAGTCTTTGCAGGATAAAGAACTGAGCTTTATCCCTCCAGCAGACAAATTCTTACCCTTGAAAAAAATCCCCCAAAAATCGTCACGTCCTCATGCCCAAAATAGGCCGTGTCTTTAAGGGGTTTATAATGTTCATCCTCCCATCGGTTTGTGCTGAAGACATTTCAAATAAATGCTGATGATGTTGATTGGCATTCGTAATGTGGCTCACGGTGAGCCAGCTGAAGGGCCCCTTAGATACAATCAGGCCTCATTTTATTAGTAATCAATGTAGAAATCCAGATAATTCCAAAGGGTTCACATACTTTATCTTAAAGCTGTATTAGTATAAGGCCACTTCATGCTTCCTGAAGGCTGTCAATGTAATGTGGTGCATGCTAAGGCTGGATTCACATGAGCATGTTTATGTGCGTACAGCTGTGCGCACAAAAACTCGCTCCTATTAGAACTATTGGTTCCCTAAGGTGTGTTCACATGTCCGTGTTTTACAGGTGTGCAAACACAGTACCTGCAAAACATAGGACATGCGTGCACCATAGGTCCGTGGTGCGTGTCAATATTCCCCAGCGGGGAGTCGCCCTTGTCACTGAACACTGTGACAGCACTGTATACAAAATGTATACTCCCCTTTCCTCAGCTGCTGGGGCTAGGGCACCTCTAGCCTGTCTTCTCCCTGCACTGCTCTGAAGCTCTTTCAGCAGGCGGGGATTTAAAATCCCCACCTGCTGAAAGGGCTGTATCTGATTGGCTGAGCACTCAGCCAATCACAGGCAGCTCTCAGCCATTTATTGAATGAATGGTGGGTTGCCTGTGATTGGCTGAGTGCTATGACCAATCACAGGCAGCACTCAGCTGTCATTCAATGAATGGCTGAGAGTTGCCTGTGATTGGCTGAGCGCTCAGCCAATCAAATACAGCCTTTTCAGCAGGTGGGGATTTTAAATCCGCGGCTGCTGAAAGAGCTTCAGAGCAGTGCACACGCTCGTGTGAATGCACCCTAAGAGTGCTTTCACCCAAGACAGAATAGGCCTCGGGGTGCAGCCCAGATGCAGATTTTATCAAACACAGTCGATTTTGCTGCGTTTTAACTGTGGAACGTCTTGCGGAATTGCTTGCATTTGTTTACACAGACTTTAATTGCAGAATTCCATCTCCTGTGTGTTAGCAATCCACAACAACAATTCTTTAGGACGTCCTTCATTCTGCAGTAGAAAGCTTTTCTGCTGCTGAATTGAATCTTGCGGTTTTGAATAAAGACGAATTGTATCACGAGGCCCCATAGGGATATCATTGTGGCGCAGAGATGTCCGCGCAGAAGCACCCCAAGACATCAGTAGGTAACATAACATGGAGAAGGATGAAAGCACTCATCTGTGGAGCCGGGGAGCCCGCGTACGTGCGCAGCTTCGGAGAAGCAGTCTTATTTGCAGGTGGCATTTCGTCTTTAATATCAATTAGTTTAGTTCTGCGCGAGGTGAAGTACAGCTATCTATAAATGAAACCATGCGGAGATGTAATTGTTATATGAATATTTATATTAATTTACAAACGAGCGTGCATGGGCGCCGGAGCCCTTCATTTGTGTGTGCACGGCGTAGCTTCTCTTCTTAAGTACAGCATACTCCGTTTTTTTTCTACTTCAATTAGCCATGCAAATAGCCCTGCGCACTTAAAATAAATTACATGGCGGCTGTGACTTGAATGTATCAAACACATAATTAAAAGGATCTGGAACAGTAGGAATGTTCTAGTCTTTCACAGTTTGAACAGCGTTGCTCATCATGCAGGTAAAGGTGTGATGGCGATATACTGGCCGCCGCGGTCATTTCTCAATTTCTATATACAAAATGAAACTGATCTCAGGTTTTGAGAGAAATATTGCTAATTTTCTTAAAGGGAGCTTGTCACATTGTACCTGCAGTCCCACTGACGGGCAGCATGGTGTAGCCCGGAGGAGGCTGAGCAGATTGATATAGTCTTGTGGGAAAACACTTACTCTATTTCCCTGAAAATAAGACAAACCCTGAAAATAAGACATAGCATGATTTTCCAGAATTTTTGAGGATGCAAAATGATTTTTCAGGCTTTTTGAGGATGCTTAAAATATAAGCCCTACTCCAAAATTAAGCCCTGCTAACAGTTAATTAAAAAAGTCAATTTAAATAGTGTCCAGGCAGCTATATATGTAAAAAAGTTAAACCTTTTTGAACAAAAATTAATATGACACTGTCTTATTTTCGGGGAAACGCCATAGTTGTATTGTGTTCATTTTATGTTTAGCGGTCCAGTGGGCGGCCCAGCCAGAAAGATCGCTGTCAGTCACTGATGGGACCGCCTGCTGGACCTCTGAACAGAGAAAGCAGGAATTCAAATGAATGAATTAAAACTTCAACTAAAACATTTCCCACAAAACTGCATATCATACCCCCCAACCATCGACCCACCCAATGCTATATTGGGAGTAGATACTTTTTAGAATGGGGTTTCCATATTTTCAAAACTTTACATTTTGCTCTTTGGTCTAAGCAGGCATACTACCTACTTCTCCAGAGCTTTTATGCAGCTTGTGGTAATTGGGAGGGGGGTCTCCCCTAATCTGTAAATGTAAAAGTTATTTTCTAGCCACGCACAGTGCCCTCATAATTGCTAATTTTTGACTTACCAACCTTGTAAAAAGTATCTACTCCCAATAGACGCACCCTTGGGTTTATAGCTATTTTTACATTACATGGTGTATATATGTTTTTGCAGTCCTCACTGAGAGCACCATTATGTAGTGCCCGTCACGCTGATTACAGTGATAAGCCTGTTGCGTGGATCTGTGTAGGAGTTTTGGAGAAACTTGCATTTTATTAGTAGCAGCCAGACACAGAAGTAGTCCTGCATATTCATGAGCTACAGTATGACCACACCCATTCCGCCCTCCAGCCAATGATTGACAGCTCTCTCTCTATGTACAGTAATAGGTAGACTGCTGTCAATCATTGGCTGGATGAAAGGTGGGTGTAGTTAGCCTGTAACTCATAAATATCCACAACTACCTTAAGTAGTCCTCTATGCATTTGTTACTCATAAAAGACAAGTTTCTCCAAAACTCCTGCACAGATCCATCCACCCAGCAGACATATTACTGTGATCAGTTTGACTGTCGCTACATAGTGCTTTGCTTGCCTGAAAAAACATGGTGACAGTCCCTTTAAATCCCTTTTTGCCTGCCTATACATCATACAGATATCTCCCTCTATAGCTCATGTTTTTTCAGGCTGCTCGGTCTATGAAGGGCTCAATAGATCAAATACAATTGTGATGTAAACCTGAACAGATCTGAGATTTTTCTTATTGTATGTTCCCACTCTTTCCCAGATAAAACCATAAGGTCTTCTTCCTATCTAGTCTTATGGAGATCATGACTAACGAGATCCATGGAGCCTCTCAATAACCAATACAACTTCCGGACACCTCTAGATACTTCTTCCTTAAAAAAAATCTCAAACAATCTAAATCTGCAGGTTTAACATTTTTCCCACCTCCATTCCCCCGTGTAAACATTTGCTAACACCGTAAATACAATTCTTTAAACCAAATCCTCAAAAGATCACAGAGGTGAGGAAAAAGAAAAAACACATATTCACTGAAAAAGCCAAAAATACAATACCTGAAGGTCTGCAAAGCAGACACGGTCGCCATAGGCACGATCGCCATAAGGCAGGCACAATCGCCACCGGCACAATCGCCGTAGGGCAGGCGCAATGGCCTTAAGCCCTGGAGATATGTAGTCAGCCAGACAATAATGTGTGGAGGAGCAGCTTGTTTCTGGCAGGCTAATATGCAGTCACCCACTCAACCCAGGGCCTGCATATTAGCCTGCCAGAAACAAGCTGCTCCTCCACACATTATTGTCTGGCTGACTACATATCTCCAGGGCTTAAGGCCATTGCGCCTGCCCTACGGCGATTGTGCCGGTGGCGATTGTGCCTGCCTTATGGCGATCGTGCCTATGGCGACCGTGTCTGCTTTGCAGACCTTCAAATCCTCAAAAGACATTGTCATACCCCTTTAATGAGGATCCTCATCTAACTGTTCAGCTCTTCTCACTCCTCCGCATTGCCAATCTTCAGAAGCAAAAAGATTAGTGATGAGCGAGCATACTCGCTAAGGACGATTACTCGATTGAGCATTGTCCTTAGCGAGTACCTGCCCGCTCGAGAAAAAAGGTTCAGCTGCCGGCGGCGGGCGGGGAGTGGCGGGGGTGAGCGGGGAGGAACGGAGGGGAGATTTCTCTCTCACCCCCCAGCTCCACCCTGCTCACTGCCACCGCTCCCCCGCGCCGGCAGCCGAACCTTCTCTGCCGAGCGGGCAGGTACTCGCTAAGGACAATGCTCAATCGAGTAATCGTCCTTAGCGAGTATGCTCGCTCATCTCTAAAAAAGATGTATTATTTGGTACAATTTTCTATTATGTCAGATGGGAGTACTTTTTATATATCCCTCAAGTTTTACAAACTTTCCTGTTCCTTTCCCCACCTTATACACTAGGCGGCCAAGAATGGCTAAATCATTCACATTTTCATTTCCCTCCAAAGCAACCAGAAGCTTTTGCTGATTCTGACTTTGCTGTATTGGAATATTATATCTTTCCGCTAACTTATCAAACCCCTATCCTTGCATCCCATTACATTGACAAGTCAGAAAAAAACAGCCTAAAGTCAGATAAAGCCATTCCTTCTTTAGTCCTTTCCTTTCTTTAACCCCTTAGTGACCACACTTTTTTTTCTTTTTTTCCATTTTTGTTTTTTCCTCCACCCTTTTAAAAAATCATAACTCCTTTATTTATCCATCGACGTCGCTGTATGAGGGCTTTTTTTTGCGGGACTAGTTTTTTTTTTTCAATGGTTCTATTTAATGTACCTTATAATGTACTGAAAAACTTTTAAAAAATTCTAAGTGGTGAGAAATGGAAAAAAACGACATTCCGCCATCTTTCAGTGCGTCTTGTTTCTAGGGCGCACAAACTGCAACAAAAATGACATAATAACTTTATTCTACGGGTCAGTACGATTACTACGATACCAAATTATATAGTTTTTTTTTGCTGTACTACTTATATATTTTTTTAAAGATATTTCATTTTTTTAAATTATTTTCGGTCGCCATTTTCTGCGCACCATAATTTTTTTATTTTTCTGTCGATATAGTTGTGCGAGGGCTCATTTTGTGTGGTACATCCTACAGTTTCTGTTTGATCGCTGTTTATTAGCTTTTTTCTTGGCAACAGTGTGACCAAAAAAGCGCATTTCTGGCCTTTTTTTTTTCTTCGGACGACGATCACCGTGTGGGGTAAATAATGCATTACTTTGATAGAACGGACTTTTACGAACGCAGCGATACCAAATATGTATTTTTTTGTTTTATTATTTAGATTTTTTGATTGTAAATATGGCAAAAAGTTTTTTTTTTTAAAACTCTTATTACTTTTAAAAAAAAAAAAAATTAATAAAACTTTTTACTTTTTCTTTCAGTCCTCCTGGGGGACTACAACTAGCGATGCTTAGATCGCTTATGCAGTATGATGTAATACCATAGCATTACGTCATACTGCAATCCACGGGGATGGCTTGATGGGCGTTCTGCCATGACAGCCCTGGGTTTTTTCAGAAGGACCCCGACTGCTATGACACCTGCACGGCTCCCCACGCTTTCACCGCGGGGGGGGGGGGGGCATATGGGACCCTCGAACATCGTTCGTGGGATTTATATGCTGCTGTGAGATTTGACAGCAGCATGTAAAGGGTTAACAGTCGGCCGCGTGGTCGAACGGGACTGTTGCCCACTGGTGTCAGCTGTAATAGACAGCTGACACCTGCGATGTATGGAAGGAGATAGCAGCGCTGTCTCCTTCCATACTTGTCCTGCAAAGGCAGGACGTAAAAAGACTATATTTTCACTAAGGGGTAAAATAACCCATTTTAGTCTTCAGATGGGTGACTCTCCACACTATTTTCCTATTTATTGAGTCTCCTGTACTAGAGAGATTTCTATTAATCCAGATTGGCTTACTAATCATCAAATATAGTAGTCATGGGTGGAGAACAGATTTAACTAATTTAGCTAATAAATAATGAAAACATTTAAAGTTCTATATTCTTCAATATTTTTAGAAACCTGAATCCCCGAATACGGAACACGGGGAAGGGCGAGCTATCTTCTTGCTGATCATCCATTATTAAATATATACATTAATACTCACACTGGACTGAATGGAGAATTCTTCAATTACTTTTATAATTTTTAGCAATGACCTCTAAGGGCTTATTCAGACGACCGTATATCGGCCAAGTATTCACGCCGACCGATATACGGCGTCTCTCTCTGCAGGGGGAGGAGGCAGGAAGAGCCGGGAGCAGTGCACTGAGCTCCCGCCCCCTCTGCGCAAATTATTCCGCAATGCTTTCAG
This sequence comes from Eleutherodactylus coqui, assembly GCA_035609135.1. Classification (NCBI taxonomy): domain Eukaryota; kingdom Metazoa; phylum Chordata; class Amphibia; order Anura; family Eleutherodactylidae; genus Eleutherodactylus; species Eleutherodactylus coqui. Next base: position 38,370,846 of record CM069413.1, on the reverse strand, counting down.
GTAAATTGTATATAACCCCCCCTCCCCCACCAAGCAGGTAGCTCATTTTACTGACCTCAGAAGGATGAGTCAACCTTGAGCCAACTACCTGAACCACGTGGGGATTGAACTTGCAACCTTCAGGTCATGAGTGAGAGCTTAGCACTCTGCACCAGAAGGGGCTTCATGTAATCATGCCATAACTCTCATCATTTACATATCTGTCTGAGATAGAACTGCATGCCAAGTTTTGCAGCAAAACAAAAACTTTCAAGTGCTGGATTGCTTTTTACAGCGTGCACTTGCAAACCTTTGCATAGCTTTGGCCGGTATACATCAGTGTGCTTTTCAATACAACTGTATAACACTTGGCATTTTTTAGTCAATGACCATCTGCCCTTGCGTAGACCTACAGCTGCAAAGGTCTTGGGCATACCTTTAGTGCCACATTACAGGCGGCCCCACCGAACATAATACCTGAATGCAGTGTGAACCTAACCTGAACCAACCCCCAAGCAGAAGATCTGTGTCTCCCATTTAGTAGTAGTCAGCAGCTATATAGTATTTTGCCATTATTTACTATCAGCAGTCTCTGGGCGATCATGGCAGCCAAGTTATGACATGAATTGTCCTAAGACGATTTACAGCTCGAACACAATGCTGTTTATCGGTTCCTTGGCAGTGGATTTGGCACTTAATCTTCTGTTGGCCAACTGATATGGTTTCCATTGTTCCGATTCTCTGAAGTTTAGATTTATTGAGCCACCTATCAGCATGTCCCGGTATCTAACAACTGTTAGCGAAAGAGGAATGTGCAGTGTTTTGGGAGGTGTCTGTGAGCATGAATAATGCTATTCATTTCAACCTGGACCATCATTGAAATATTAATCCCTTCTGCTAGATCAAATCCACTTTTTAGCAAAGAGATTTGATGATCAGAGAGTATAACGATGTAAGGAGTTCAAAGGAAGACCATTCTCATCTTGTAAAGTGATGTCCTATCGCTTGGTTATGCCATCACTACCATCGGGCGGGGTCCAACCTCCGGCACCTCCACTGATCCTGAGAATGAAGGGGATGCACGGCTGGATTGGCTTGTAGCTCTGTGTTCCTTTTTAAGACTTCACAGCAGTTTCAATGGTTTCCTGGCCATGCGAGAACTGCAGCTGGCTGCATTCACTTGTGCAGCTCCCTACATAGCGGGTGACCGGAGCGCCACTGTACAGGGGACTAAGGCTGAATCCCACCGGAAATATTGCGCTTTTGATGCAGCAAAAAAACCGCGAGATTTCCACCCGGAAAGTGCATTTTCAAAACCTACAGCACTTTGCCGCAGGTTTTGGAGCTGCTTGGCCACATGCTTTTCCATTGTGGCCAGCGCTTCCATAGAAAGCAGTGCAGCCGCAATGGAAAAAAAAGACATGCTGAGGCAGGGGAATCCGTGCCGCAGCGTCAGCTTTGCCGCGACAGAATGGCCGTCCCGTGTGGACCAGATTTTTGACAAATCTTGTTCACATGGCTGGCTAACTTCGGGATTAGCAGCCACAGGCGGACTTGCCACAGCGAAGTTCCGCACGGAATTTCCGCGACAAATTCGCCCTGCGTGAACCTAGCCTAATAGTGAAGCGGGCACAGCGCTCAGGATTGGCTCAGGATTGGTGTTCGGTCTTATGCCATCACTTTATTAGATGGGAAACCACCTTTGACAGATATACAATACAGACTCTATTGTTGGTGGATATACAATAGCATCCCTCTCTGCACATGTTTCTTTAACATTCGTATGAATTACTATTATCCTTTTACTTAATTTGGATCATGGATGTATTGGATAGTTACCCAGTTTTCCAGAAAATAAGACCTACCCTAAAAATAAATCCTACCCAATTTTTGGGGATTTTCAGGGAAGGTTTGAAATATAAGTTCTACCCTGAAAATAAGCCCTAGTTACATTACAATTTAAAAAAAAAAGGAATACATTACCTAGCAGGCTGTATTCAGGTCCCTACCGCAGTTCTCCGGAGATATGATGTGCTTCTTGCTGTCTTCGGCCACCCACAGAAGATCACTTCTTGGTTATGTGATTAATAAATCCCGCCTCCAGGAAACTATGACTCTGATTGGTTCTCGAGCGCTGCTCAGCCAAGCAATGCAACGCTCGATGAACCAATGCGATGGCAGTGATTGGTTCATCAAACGTTACATTGCTTGGCTTCTTTTTGCGAGCGCCCCATTGCAACGCTTGTATTTCATCAGAATGTCATTCGAGTTTAATATGTGAATATATACACAGTGTACATAGCATACAATATCTTATATATACTTTTTTTGTAGACCATTACCATACTGTCACTCATCCTTCCCTTTAATGCCACATAAAGCATTGAAATGACTAATAGCATCGATAGAACCCCATGCCTTAAAGGGCTCTTGCAGGACTTTTTCAACTTTTGCTATTGACTGAGAGGCTGTGTACCAGTCATTTTCTGTATTGTGAATGACCGCAGACGCTTGCCGTTGGTCATGCGCAGTACAGATTTTTTCTTACATTTGTTTTTTCCGTGTCGTCACTAGGTGGTGGCGCGGTTACCCGTGGACTATCTACAATGTCAATTGTGAATGGGCTGCAGGTCGGACACCTCCCATGGAACCCGTCCGCATGGAGTCCGCAGAAAAATAGAACATGCTCCAATTTTTCCTCCCCTAGCGGAAATCGCAATTCATTTCCGCGAGTGTGCAGGAAAAAGCAATTTTTACGTACCTTCAATGCATGCCTTTTGCTGCGACTCCTACGTGCGGACATCGGCCTATATATGCAAGACTTGAATGTTGAGTAAATATCACAGTAACATGTCTGAAATCTGAAGGGACGACCTTCTTCATTTCTATGTTGCAGGATATATGTATCAGTGCTGTCAAAGAGAAAGACATTGAAGCAAAGCTGAAAAATGTCATCAATGAATGGAGCGCCCATGTGTTTACTTTCAGCCAGTTCAAGTCAAGAGGAGAACTTCTGCTGAAGGGATCTGACACATCTGAGAAAATAGCGCTGATGGAAGACAGTCTTATGGTATTAGGTTCTATAATGAGTAACAGGTAGGTGACACATTTTCTCTATCTGACTCCTATGTCAATGTTCCTACTCCAACAGGATACATGCATTGGCCTGCAAGAATAAAGGCCCATTTACATGGAACGATTATCGCTCACAATTTGCTCAAAAGCCATTGTTTGAGCGATAATCGTTGTATGTAATTGATCCCATCTTTCACTCTTTGGCTGAACGATGATTTTTATGTGAGCATAAAATCCGTTGTTCAGCCGGAGAGAAGATAACACAGACCGCATGCTGTGTTTGCTGTCCATGGTTCTGTATTCTCCATGGGAGCACTGATTACATTGTATTCAGCTTGCAACCCCATGGCAGAACAAAGGAGCTGAATGCAGAGAACAGACAATCTGCTGTTTTCTGCATACAGATGTGGAGGCTCATTTACATGCAAATGAAGGTGGTAAGCTCCTAATGGACATTAGTGTCCATTAGCGGTTTATGCAAAACAATCGCTCAAAACTTTTTGAACAATTATCTTTGCATGTAAATGGTCCTTAAGAGGTCCATGTACATATTTGCTATAGTAGTAATGGAGCTTGAGTAGGTGATACTTAGAATTCAAACCATTCTGTCCTTCAGTGAGAAATTACATCTTGTTTTAAAGATCACCAATCATATGTTTAAGAAGATTGGGTTTTTCATTATCCATTATTGGGGTTTTGAGTAAGACTTGAACAATTCAGTAAAAGGGACTGCAGCAAACCCTGATCAAACGGTATTCTATGTGGATTCAAGGCCAGCAGCTGATTAGTCTTTAGTGGATTTAAATACTAAGTTTGCGTCTGTCTCAATCACGACATACCTAACGATTTGTCTTAGTTGATCAACTTTCCCTGTGTCTTGGGTTGCATCCACTATTAATGAATAGAACTGTGACTTCTGGATTTCAGAAACTATCTCCTCTTCTTCTTCGCTTGCCAAAAGATTTCTTAGCTCATTTTGTATATTTGGACTACGATATCTGACTGTTCTTTGGGGTCGCTGTAAAAGTTCTTAGCACAGGATCATATTCAGCAAGTCATTCAATTACGTGGAGAGAATTTAAATTGTTTACCTCCGCTAGCTTCTCCCTGTGATAACGTTAGCAAGGTTGGCCATAGCCATTGTCAAGGTTACATTAACAATCCTGTGTAAGGCTTGTCTCCGAAATGTACTTTCTCTTCTTATATTTCTCTTATTTTCCTCATCTTTGGTTTTACCACATCTCTATTGATCATAAACTATACAGGATTGACAAGTTTCATGCCTTTAGATTTTTGATGATAACCTTTGCCACTTCAGGATACCTTTTTGCCCAGGCTGGTTCAAATCCCTGTTTCTTACGATCTCCAAACAAGCAGCGAGGCTCACAATAGGCAGCTTTATGTTTGGGGGAATAGCAAAGCCAAGTAAGAGGATCACCTTCCATCTCGAGGAAATGGTCCTTTAGGTCAACATGGACCATTACTTGTAATGAAGTGCTTAATACTTCCATCTTGTTTGGTAATGGGATAATGACCTCTGTCTGCTATGTGTTGCTCTGCTGGAATACTTTCAATAAGACTCCACTGTACGGTTGACTCTGACTGACTTTGTATCTGTTACTCTTTAATTGGCCTTCACCTGGACTTGGTACACTCTCCTACATTGAGCTTTGTACATTGCTACCAAGGCTCACATTTAGACCTTCTATTGGTGACCCTTGTTATGTTGTACTGTGAGAGGCAGATGATGATCCTGATTTTCAGCTGTTTTTAAAGAAACTACTTATTTTAGAAAGTTTGGCACACTTCTCTTCCTCTTCAATTTTTTTGGCATTTTTGTAAACCACTCGTATGACGGTGAGATATGATTATAGTAGTGGTTCTGTAAAAAAATACCCTTTACACAACATGAAGACCAAAGCTCTGGTAAATACCTACAGTATAACTCTACGAAACTCAACAACTTATGTCCAAAAGGTCTGGCCAATCTAGTTTTCATCAAAATAACACCTTAGGCTTAACTATTTCAATGGCTACAATCCATTAGCCTACAAAGTTTATTCAGAGCAAGTAGTACCAAACTATTTGGGGGCTATAGCAACTAATCCTCATGCTAAATAATTATCAGCATTGACCACTCCAATATGAAGCTAAAATGCACAAGCTATCTATGGCAATTATCCTCGTAGAAGAAAATTCTAATATTGTTTATTTTAATTAGAAATGCTCCCGGTGGTCTATAATCGCCTCTATATAGTGCATACACACTCCGCAGCACTTTACATAATTTGATATTATGGGCCTTGTCCCCATTGGAGCCCCAAAGTTCTAAATTCACCTATTAGAATGTTTTCGGAGTGTTGGAGGAAACCAAAGTACTCAGAGGAAATCCACGCCAACACAGGGGAACATAAACAGTCCACGCAGCTGTAGTCCTTAGTCATATTTGATCCCAGGACCCCAGAGCTGCAAGCCAACAGGTCTACAGTACAGTAAATACATTACATTGCCATCAGTCAGCTTCTCTAACTCATACACTGGTAGGAAGGTTGATGGTCTAACCTAAGGATAGCTCATCAATACCAAAGTCCTGGAACCCCCCCCCCCCCCATTTTTAAAGCAGTATTTCCATCTCAGACTTTCATGAAAGTATTATGGATGTGATTTCCACCTCAGGAACCCACACTGAATTGTTAAAGTAAATAACCCAAATTTTGATAACCTCTCTGGGTATTGTAGTCCACCCATTCCATTTATTACTTAAGTTGCCCAACGTTGAACTTTCTCAAGCTCTGATATGTCCTTGAGTACCGGTGCCCAAAACTGTCCCCAATATCCCCGGTATGGTCTGTGTGTGGGGGACTCTGCTATGGATTGTATCGCTGTGATTTACAGTAAGTTCACACGGAACGGATATGATGCAGATTTTCTGGAGCATAAAATCCACATCAGACGTTGAGTCACAATCCACATCTCTGGTGCAGATTTTACTCCTTCACTTGAAAGGTTGAAATCGGCTGTGGATCTGTGTCAAAAATAGGCCAAATAGTGTGGGGCTTGATGCACCCAAACCCTCTACATGTGAACGTACCCTTATGCTCAGTTAACAACCCAAGTGAGTGGAATGTGAGTGCCAGCTTGAGTGAAAAAAGACGAATATCTTGCTACATGGTGTGGCACCTTGTTAGAATTGCACCCCTGTTACATGCGAGGAAGGTACATATGACTTTTTTGTAACCTAATTTGCCACAATGAAAACACTGCAGTAACTGCTCAGGGAGGAGGACCGCGCCCATGGGAACACAGTTCTCAAGATCGGTGGGGAGACCCCACCCCTTCCCCACTGATCAGCATAGGGGATAACTTGTAATAATTGCTGACATAGCTATAACCCCTGCACCTCTTTATAATCAAATCAATCTGTATGCCTGGGGATGGGGTGAGGCCCGCTGGTGCCGTGACTTTTTTTTCTTATTTTTGTTCCACAATGCACAAGACAGATCAGACTCAGGAAGACTTAGGACACGGACATGGGGACCACAACTGTCTAGAACAGAAGTCGTGACCCGGGAACCAGACCGTGACCAGGGGACTGCTCTGCACTAGTCTGGCACAGTCAGACTGCAAAGATGGTGCTCGCTTGCAGCTGCACCATGAGGAGAACAGGGCGTGCTGTGCATTGCTTCTATAGGAGCAGCAGAGGATGATGACATTGGGTCTACGTCCCCTGATGCTACGTGCTTCCACAACCAGGGACACCGTTGGATCAATCATGGGCAATGCAATGACAGACTGCAGTTATGATGAACCACAACTGCAGCCTCAGTGGTAGGAGATCTGCACTGCGGGAGAGGCTACAGCATTGAATTTTACTGGCTGCTGCCAAGGTAATGGGGCACAGAGGCGTAGACTGGTGTGACGTCCCTCACCACCCTGAGTGCCACCCATGGTCGGTTCACTCAATTAACACCACGGTTGTGACCATAATACATGGATTCATGCAAAACAGACTGCATGGTGAGGGGGGCTCATGGGCCCACTTAGCTAGAGGGCCAGGTTGTAGTTGCAACCCCAATAGATACACCAGTGGATAGTATATAGTTGAAATTCTAAGCGTCTAGTCGTCTAGATAGCTCAGATTTTTCTCTACGAGTTTAAGAATCGAACAAGTTTCACAACTAAGATGGGATTTAATTTAGTTTAATTTTTTTAGAATACACATAACATTTTCTATGATTTTCCACCATTATGATGTTGGTCATCGACTCCTTTACACTTGTTGGCTTCCGTTTCTGATGATAAATAAGATCACATGCTGCAGACTTTTGTACTACTGAAAGGTTACTTCTTATTCTTTTGGTGAAAATTGCTTCAAAGCGGAAAGACAGAAAAAGAAAAATTGTAAAGCTCTCAAGTTTCTAAGAGCATCTGAAGAGCAGCCACCGATATTACCAGCTGGGAGAACTCCCACACTGACCTTTACGGCGAGGCTTGTGTGACACCTGTGACTGCTATATACATATCTGATCGATGTTGTGAAGGGGCTAAGAAATCCGGATACAAACGCGCTGACATTCAGCCTTTCATATCCAGCAGATTTGCTGTTTTTTTTCTCCAACCTGAAAATAAATATTTTTTTCTGTCCTGTGCAGGTGCGTCATATATTATCACATCTCAGACGCTTGTATCATCTACTGATTCTATTTTCTGACAATACAGGAATATATATATATTTTGTGGCTTCGCCTTTCAGCAGGAGTGGGCACTATGTGCATAAAGGCTCCAGAGACTTGAATCACTTGACATTCTGGCACTTGCCAGCATTTATTTCATATACAGCACACAACCTGTGAAACATACAATGACTCAGGGTTCACAACCCTCAGGGTCGCCGTCACTATACAGTACCCTGCCCGGGCGTCTAGAGGGCATCCTCCTCTGTTAGCCTGGTGACGGGCGCAAACTAGTACACACGGACCTGAAGCTCCAAGTGCCTGATGGCTCCTACAGCCTCTCACTCTGGCTGGCAGGCAACTTCTCCCTGAGGGTGGCAGGAACTGATCCTTTTATCTCACTTCTTCCCACACCCTCAGGTGTTCTCTCTAATCTCTACAGCCTGAATGCCTGGCTACAGCCTGAGCCCAGTCATCTTGCCCTCCAGTGATATATCAGGTCTTATATTATTCAGGACTTCTCTGTTTTTGTGTGTGTGTGTGTGTGTGTGTGTGTGTGTGTGTGTGTGTGTGTGTGTATACACTAGTAAAAAGATATGAATATGTAGTAATGTCATTGTAACAGGATTTATGACACATCTGACGCTGCAGAGTTTGGAGAGTCCTCTGCTTTCAACCATTATATCAAGCACTGTTCTCTCTATACATAATCTGTCATTATCATTATTTCATCTTCTTCTCTATTACGGCATTACATGAACCCGGCATAAGACATAATTCTTGAACTTGACAGTGTTTTTTTTCTTTTAAACAGATATAATGCACCATTTAAGCCAAGTATACAGCAGTGGGTGCATAAATTGTCCAATACCACAGAAATCATTGAGAACTGGCTCACTGTACAGAATCTTTGGATTTACCTAGAAGCTGTGTTTGTTGGCGGTGATATAGCAAAACAACTTCCACAGGTGGGTATCAGTATTCTTGGACCCCCAGCTAAGCAGAATGAGATCAGAGTGTCAAAGAATTAAGAAGTAGGAAAAAATACAGATTTACTATTGGAAATACCCAAGTTTACTGGTTCAAATTGGCTCACATGGTTTACACCGCATTTGTCCATGTGTTTGTAGACCCCTTCAGACACTTTTTACGTCTTATCTGACAAAAGGGAGTGGCTTCATGAAAAGGAGGCATGGCCTAAATACTACATTGTGGGCCAAATTTTGGAGCACTTTTGGCGGGAACTAAGCCAACTAATAGGAGGTGTAAAGTTAGACTAGACAGTCTAAAGATTGAACAGATTTATCATTTAGCAAAGCGACTGTGATTAACGGGTGCATTTTAAGACTGTCCAGTCGAGGTTAGAATTTATTGGACAATGTTTTTACATCTGTCCCAATATACCATATTAACATCCAGATGTAAGAGCTGATTTTATCTCTTATCTCTAACAATAGTTACTAGACCTCAAAGTGAATGTCAAATCCTTAGATTTCATAGGGCAAATTTACTAAAGTTGTGTAATAGTTAACAGTGCAAACCTGGCCAGGCAGTCTTAAAATGTGCCGGACTCATCAGTGACTCACGCTGGATAATAAATCGGTCACATTTTTAGATTGTTTAGTCTAACTATGTCCGCTATTAAGGCCCATTTAGACACCATGATTATCGCTCAAAAGATGTCTTTTTAGCGACTTTTGAGAGATAATCATTGTGTCATTTACATCGCAAGATGATCGCTCAAACGTTGAGTGATCACCTTGCGCTCCGGAGGATGCAGAAGACAAGCGGGGGCAGCTTGTTCTCTGCATCCACTTTTCCCCTGCTGAGAGCGCCCGGCTGTCATACAGCTGAGCGCTCCCAACTGAGGATGCAGAAGACAAATGGGGTGTCCCCGCTTGTCTTCTGCATCCAGCTGTTCCCCGCTTCCAATACCCGGCTGTTATACAGCTGAGCGCTCTGAGCGGAGGATGGTGTTCTCAGCTCAGAGCGCCGGCTGTTATACAGCTGAACGCTCCTTGTGGGGAATGGAGAACAGAGCTGGACCGCTGCGTTCCTTATACCTCACCTGTCATCAGGGAGCGGGATACAGCTGAAACAATAGTATCAGCTGTATCCCGCTGTGAACTTCTGATAAGGCTCATTGTTATCCTTCAGCATGCTGAAAGACAACGATGAGCGACGGCCTAACGAAAACTGCACAATGTAAGTGCAGTTACACAATATACACATCATTAATGTCTTTAAATGATCTTACAAACTTAGTATGACCTTGGACTTGTTTTCCTTTATGACATCTTAAGGTATTGAAGTAATATGTATTTCTAGCCGTCATCAGTGGTCATCCTAGAATAACTTACAATGAACTGTGTGTAACGGTAAGATAAACGGCACCACCAAACTGTGAATGTAATGACAACTCGGAGAAAAGCAGTCTGAGTTCTGCAAGTAGCGGAATAGTTTGAACGGAGTAACTCAAAGTACTTTAGAAGCAAGAGGGAAGGCGGCTCAATATAGAAAACAAGTGTGTGATGACGGTAAGTTGGTGGATCTGTAAGAGCCCACGGAAAGAATGGAGAAAGAAAGCTACACGATGGTCCTGGTCACATATGTTCTCTCGGCGGAGACATCCCAAGGTTGGATGCCCCTTGTGCAGGTTTTGTAGGCGAGCTACATGTCGTCTTAGTAACCGCATCTATAACATGTACTGTATGTATGAACAGACCTAGGATTGCGTCTTACAGAAATATACAATTATGAATCACATGTTTCACCTTACAAAATATTCCTACTATGGAAACTAAGCGTACAATGACATAAGCTCCGGGTCACAATTATTTTGGCCTTGGACTATGAATGTAGTGAATCAGACATTAGAGAGGATTCGCCTTGTTCAGCAAAGCAGCGGGTTCTTCCGTCCGCAATCATCACGGATCACATATTTAGTTCCTGATTTGTGATCCGAGTGTTATGTCCTGATTTCTCCAGCAGCGTCCTGTACAATCAGTGTGACGGGTCTTTCCGTAGAGCCTTTGTTTCTGCTCTTCTTTAGAGTTTGTACGTGTATCTGAACGGCTGGAACTGCATTCTAGTCCTCATTCCTGACCATTGCAATACAGCGGCCCCTCAACATACAATATTAATATCTTCTGAGGCGACCAATGTGTGTTGAAAATATTGTATATTGGACTGGGAGCTGTGGAAGCGAATGTTGGTACCCCAAAATAGATAAAAAATGTTGGGATAAATGGCGTAGGCCATGGCGCACTGACCGAAGGGAGCTTCAGGCCTCTATTCCCCACCGGAAGGTGGCCTAGCCACCCAAGGCTGTAAAAACATGATACGCGCCCCGGACGTTGAGGCGGGACCAGATGAGATGAGAGAAAGTCCCTTACATCCCCCGGAGGGGATCAGCCCCACACCTGAGAGTAGGATGAGAAGACAGTGAAAGTAAGTAAAACTTTGCACTAAAATACATATGGAGATACCCCCCCCCCCCACCCCCACTACCCTACAATCTTCCTCCTCCCCCACTCGCCTATCCCAACCCACCTTGCACACGTTAGTTCATTTTTTGTTAAAAATTATTGGAGACAATCGGGATATAAGTGGAAGACGCAATAGGAACGGAGCCTAATATCCCGACACTGTCCCACATCATACGACGCCCAAAGTTATTTATGATTGCAATAGTCTGTACTTGCATAACTAGATATATTGGATGCAATCTTGATCGAAAAGCATACTGTATATGGATGTCAATTGTTATACCTTGTACACTATTATTGAAAAATCTTATTAATAAAAAGATTTATAAAAAAAAAAAAAAAAGAAAATATTGTATATTGAAACCATGACTCTATGGAATACTGATAACTGGTTCCAAAGTCGCAAAATGTCAACCAAAGTCATAGAAAATGAGGATTAAAGAAAATGAAGCTGTTACGTAATACAGATAAAGCAAGTCCTTGCTTATAAAGGTCAGAAAGAGCCGCTGGAAGTTACTTTCAGTGTAGATATAAAGAGCTGGTATGTCGGCAGCAGCAGCAGGATAAGTTGGTAGCGCAGTGTTGTGATGGCATACCAGTAACGCACATTTATGGAGTAATACAAGAAGGAGCTACCAACCGGTTGAGGGAGTACAGTGTTAAATTCAGTTAGTGTAATGGTAGGATAAGGGATCAGGTGCTTTAGAGAGACTTGGTCACCTACTTTTAGTTCTATGAGCTAAGTTTATGGGCTAATAGGAGGTGACCCTCTGAGTTCGGAGATGTAAGTGTTATACTTGCCCCCTTTGTTCCCCCAGTGTGAGCGCTGAAAGCCACCACTCAATGCATTCAGCGGCGCTGCTAAATAGTCCACCTATTATAAAATTGAAACTAACATATATAGTAACATAGTATGTTAGCCCGAATGAAGAGAATGTCCATCTAGTTCAGTCTGTTTCAACCCCCTCCCCTCTCACACCTTGTTGATCCAGAGGAAGGTATAAAAAAATGAGCCAATTTAGCTCATTTGGAGGAAAAAATTCCTTCCTGACTCCACAATGGCAGTCAGAGTAATCCCTGGATGAACATTTGAGATCAACAACCCCGCTGGTCACCTAATGTCTATATTCTGTAATATCCTGCTCTAGAAAGACATCTAGTCCCTCTTAAACTCCTGTATGGATTTTGCCATCACCACGTCCTCAGGCAGAGAGTTCCACAGTCTCACTGCTCTTACAGTAAAGAACCCTTTTCTCTGTTGGTGATCAAACCTGCTTTCTTCTAGACGTAGCGGATGCCCTCTTGTTACCGTCGCAGTCCGGGGTGTAAACAGATCCTGGGAGAGATCCTTGTATTGTCCCCTCATGTATTTATACATAGTTATTTGATCGCCCCTTAACTGTCTTTTTTCCAGGGTGAATAATCCCAGTTTTGATGCCTCTCTGGGTATTCCAGTGCTCCCACTCCATTTATTAGTTTAGTTGCCCTTCTTTAAACCCCCTCAAGCACTGCAACATCCTTCCTGAGCACCGGTGACCAGAACTGTACACAGTATTCCATGTGAGGCCTAACATGGTGGACAAGTTACGTACTGCTCACTGCAGTGGGACATCAGGGGAAAGATGGGAGGTAAGTATAACACTGACATCGCAGAATCATCGGGTCACCTACTTTCAGCCCATAAGCTTAGATATGGCTGAAAATAGGTGAAAGATTTTCTTTTAGGCCCCCTGCTCACCACCGGGTTTGAATTGCGGAATTGGCTATCGTCTCCCGCGTGAACAATCCACGGCATTCCACATCAATTCAAACCAAAGGAGCATCCGCATGTCCGCTCACATGAGTAGACACCGACTATGATATTTTTTTTGCTCATGGAGGAAAAATCGCAGCATGCTCCATTTTTGCGCGGCTCCACACAAGCGGCTTCCATTGAGGTCAATGGAAGTCGTATGATCCGCAGCCTATCCGCTTTTGACATTGAAAAAAGGTCACGAGACCTGCGTCATTGCCTACCGACGGCGCGGGAAAAATAAACATTTGAAAAAAAAAATCTGTACTGTGCATGTCCGACAGCTCGCCGGCCGGACCATCCGCAGTACAGAAGAAGAAATGACCCGTTCATGTGCATCCGGCCTCAAGCTACACATCTGTGAACATTCTGGATCATGTCCTGGTCAAGTGAGACTTGTGGCTGGTGGTGCAGTCACATAGCAGTTTTGGCCATGGCCGCCTACTTTGTTGTAACGCCTACAGAAAGCAGAAGTGTTACACATTGCTGCCATTCAAATTCCACTTGTCATTTTCTTGGCAGGTTAGAAACAAAGTATTCATGTTTAATTAGCCTGCAACTTTAATTATCTATCAGTTGTATCGCCACCACCTTGAGACGGCACTGACATTGTGACTTGACTTTCTCAGGAAGCCAAGAGGTTCCAGAACATTGATAAGTCTTGGCAGAAAATCATGCAGAGGGCCCACGAGACTCCCAACATAGTTCAGTGCTGCGTTGGCGATGAAACATTGGCGCAGTTGTTGCCACACTTATTGGAGCAGCTGGAGATGTGTCAGAAATCACTGACTGGATACCTGGAAAAGAAACGCTTAATATTTCCCCGCTTTTTCTTTGTTTCCGATCCGGCCCTTTTGGAGATACTTGGACAGGCATCAGATTCGCACACTATTCAGGTAATACATTTAAAAAACACATTTTCAGGGTTTTATTCTCAATTGCTGGAAACAATATCTGATACAATGTCAATAAAGCGAAAGGAGATGGATAGAGATGAGCGAACCTACTCGGCCACACCCCTTTTTCGCCCAAGAGCCGCGATTTTCGAGTACTTCTGTACTCGGGTGAAAAGTTTCGGGGGGCGCCGTGGGTAAGTGGGGGGTTGCAGCGGGGAGTGGGGGGGAGAGAGGGCTCCCCCCTGTTCCCCTCTGCTACCCCCCGCTCTGCCATGCCTCCCCCCGGCGCCCCCCGAATCTTTTCATTCGAGTACGGAAGTACTTGAAAATCACGGTGCTCGATCGAGTAATTACTCGAAACGAGTATATTCGCTCATCTCTAGAGATGGAACATTATCATTTGTAAAGGCATATGTTACATAAAGCAGTGTTCAGAGGTGGAAACATTCTAGTAGATTCTAAAGAAAATGTGAAAAATTAGAAGCAGATCGGTGAATCTGTCGGACTTTCTATAGGTCTATAAGTCAAGTATCTGTGCTAGACAACGGTTTGAAACACCTAGTAGCCACTAGAGTCAGAAATGAATTACCATATATCCTAGAGTATAAGCCTAGTTTTTCAGCACATTTTTTTGTACTGAAAAAGCCCCCCTCGGCTTATACTCGAGTCAGGGAAGGGTTAAAAAAAACCCTTCATACTCACCTCCCAACCGGCGTCTGTGTCCCCGGCGGTGGTGCAGCAAGCTGCTTAAATTCCTGTGTTCCCAGAGGCGATGTGGCAAACTGCTGGAAATCTCCCCGCTGTCATCCCCCGCCGTCCTCTCTGCTCGGCTCTGTCATCCCCTGGCGTCAACGCTGTGATTGGATCGAGCGCCAACCAATCACAGACAGCGCTTGATCATTCACAGCTAATCGCAAGCTGCTTTAGAATTTTCCCCGCTGTCATCTCCCTGCTCGGCTTTCAAATCCCCCGCCGTCAGCGCTGTGTAAGTAAGTGCTGTGATTGGATCGAGTGCTGGCTGTGTTTGGCTGGCGCTCAATCCAATCACAGCGCTTACTTACACAGCACTGACAGAGATGACAGACCCGAGCAGAGAGGACGGTGGGGATGACAGCGGGGAGATTTCAGGCAGGTTGCCGCACAGACACAGACGCCGGCTGTGAGGTGAGGATGGAGGTTTTTTTTTTTACCTAGTATATACTTGAGTATAGCTAGGCTTATAATCGAGTCAATAAGCTTTATTGTGGTAAAACTTATTGACTCGGCTTATACTCGGGTCGGCTAATACTAGAGTATATATGGTATATATGAATGTCTCTGAGGATTCATTAGTTTTGGGAAAATGTGATAGATGTGAACATGGAAATACCTTTAATTTTATTCCCTTCCCTTTGCCGCCATTTTTGGTGGCAACATAGTCATTCTTTCATCCTCGACTTCCAAGACTCAGTGTATTTTTTTTTAGTCGGCATCTGAGAGTTTGTTTTTGGGGAATGAATTGTATTTTTAACTTTTGTTTATATTTTTAATATTACTTTATTTTTGACACCTTTTAATATACTATATAATGTATTCAGAAACCTTAACTATATTTTTTCTGGGGTGTAATGGAAAAAAACAAATTGCAGAACTTTGGAGGGTTTTTTGGAATTTTTTTTTTCCGGCGGTCATGGTGTTTTTATGGAGTTCTGCAAATCAGTATATTAGCAATACAAAATTTAGATAGTTTGTTTTAGTACTTTAGCAAAATCTAAAATTAATACATTTACTTTGGCACCATATTTTGAGCCCCATAACTCTATCTGTTGATGGAGTGGTGCGAGGGCCTATTTTGTGCATAGATTTTATTGATATCACTTTTTGATCACTTTTTATTCCACTCTTTGGAAGGCAATGTGACCAATAACCAGCAATTGTGACATTGCTTACTTATTTCCTTTATGGTGTTTACCATCAGGGATAAAGAACCTAACATTTTAATAGCTCAGAGTTATACAGATGAAGCGATGCCAATTATGCTTAACTTTCTTGTTGTTTTAGACTTTTTTTGTAATAAATGGGAAAAGGTTTTCTAAGCTTTTAATATTTTGTTTATTTTTGAAAAGTTTACAGCATTTTTTTTCAACCAAATTTTCTCCAAAGTCCCGTTGGAGGAACATGCAATTGCTTGATTGCTTATATAATACACTGCAATACTTCTGTAATGCGGCGTATTGTATTTGTCAGCATTATCCTATTAAGTCTTGCCAAATAGGTGTACTAACATGATGAGCATGGGGGACATTATTTAGCCCCAGCTGCCATGACTACCCAGTGGCTCCTACCAATTCTTTTTTTGGAGGGTAGGGGGTGGCAATGGGGTTTCAGAAGGAGCTTGATATCAAACTATTAACGACAGCATCCAAGGGTTATGCAACCTGGTTCGGAGTTCTCTCTGTTCTCACCCCTTGAGGCAGATATCAGCTGTATAACACAGACTGCACAGGCAGTGTATGGCACATGTTCACCTCCTGAGCCTGCTCCATAATGCCCGTTGTCACATGTTTGTTTCATTTTGCTTTTCCAGGCTCATCTTCTAAGTTTGTTTGACAATGTCAACAGAGTCGGATTTCATGACAAGAACTACGATCAGATTTTGTATTTTGAATCCCAAGAAGGAGAAAGAGTGAATCTGATTGAGCCGGTGAACGCCCAGGTGAGGCTAGGCCAGAAGAGTAGAGCGTCCACTGGGGAATCACATGTTATCGCCAGTCCGGAATTCTTTTATAAAGTCAGATGTCAAAACTGATTATTTGTGAATCTCCTTCATTTTCATGTAAATATTTTGCTGAACATTTGTTCTCTTCTGCTACTTCTTCTATAGGGGGTTACATCTAGCGCTTTGTGTTACGGTGCTCACTGACTCAGGGTACTGACGGTAGACCCCGCAGGATGATGGTTGGGTGCTCTTACATGTTACCCACTTTAGTTTCCTGCAAAAAATGCATTTGAGAAACCTGTGAGAACGTATCCATCGATGAAAATGGCCCTGTGGTTGGCAAATGCCTTCTTTAGCGTGCTTTTCGAGGCATAGAAACACGTAAACTTGTAATAAGTGTTAACAATAAATGAGTTATTATAATCTATACTTTGCAGACTGTAATACGTCATTAAAAACACTGCGTCCCTGAAGTGATGAGAGGCAGAAAAACTCCTCACATCACCGTGAAATCGCATGTGCACGAGCGCGAGATCAGGTCGAGTTTTACCGCCCGATATCACTCTCGCCCATGTGAAATTAGCCTAAAGTTGCACTGCTATGTGTGCTGCTACCTGTACGTAAAAGTCCATCGCAGAGGTTTGTGTAATTCCTTCAAAATCTGTAATTTAGACAAGTTTTGTATCAGGTTTTCAAATATATTGAGGTACAATTTTCTACAAAAATGGGATGCAACTTTATGTTTACTTGACTCGGGTATAACGGAATCGTCTCTGCTGTAACCACCCCTCAGAATCCATCGTACCTAAATAACCATTGACAACTTGCTTTGGATTAATGTGGCCACATCAGACAATTTTATCACAAACATAACATTGAATATATAAAACCTTCAACCCCAATAGGAAAAATTTTGGGAGAGAGCCTTGGAGCCCCGAAAAACTACTGTCGCCTCACCAACCAGGGAAATAGTTCTAACTGCCTCTTGTCGCCTACCAACCGACTTGGAAGACCCTATTTCCCAAACCACGCCTCCCGCCGCAAGTCGCCTAACTCGGGAGACCCACCACTCACCAACTAGCCTCTAGTCGCCGACCTCCTGACACCGAGGCCAGCTACTCATACCCAGGCTAGCCACTCCAACTATCTTTGCAGGGCACAGCCCTGTCAAAGCCAAGTGGCAACAGTACCACCTACTAATTATTCAAAAACGGGGGAAGGTAGCTATCTAGCCCCTGTATTCACCCCACCACACTTTTATGCTGACTTCAAGAACCCCTCCCCCTGACCGCTGCTATGACAATTGTTACAATCTCCCAAGTCCTTTTCCCTAGGGCAGGTGGGACTCTTCTCTGTCCTGCTCCAGGTCCTTCTTCTTGCTTCTTTTCCCTCAGTTTTTGGAACTGTCTCCTCCCCCTGTCTTTCGCGCACTTTTCCTCACTAAATCCCCACTTTCATCCCCCGTTACCCAACATGCACTTTGATAATTAACCCCATCATGGCCACCTTTCCTTACAGCCCTGCGGGCTTCAGCTCCGGCATTTCTATATGCTGTTTTTGATGGATTCATTTTTTTTACAGTGATGGTGGATTAACTTATTTTTTTGACCGAGGCAAATATAAGCTTGCTTCTGGTACAGTGTCTATGTAGTAAGTCTGGTTCCGGTACTGAGTTTCTCTTGGTTCTGTTATTATGTCTATGTAGTAACCTTGATGCTTGTACTGTATGTATATAGCAAGCTTCGTTCTACTACCGTACCTATGTAGGGAGATTAGATCTGTTATTGTAACTATATAGTTAGCTTGGTTCTGGCACTGTAACTATGCAGCAAGCTCGGATCTGGTGCTGTATCTATGTAGTAAGCTCAGTTCTGTTACCATATCCATGTAGTTAGCTTGGATCTGTTAATGTATCTATGTAGTAAATGTGGTTCTATTATCATTTTTATACAGTAGTCTGGGTTTTGTTGTGGTCTGTATGTTCCCGCAGGAGATTAGCCTCTGGTGGTAATTTAATTCCTTCTTCCCAATGGAGACCCATGCACATACTGTGACGCAGAAACGTCTGCGCGGACTAATTCCGTCCTGTGTGAAAGGTCCCTACGGAAGCACTCCCACAGCAAACACACTTGCAGCTGAAGCTCCATCCAGCCGCACTTGTAACATTATTACATTATTGGCAAGTTCATGCGACTGTTGGCTGCTTGTACCGGGTTCGGTTGCGTTTTTTTTTTTTTTTACTGTGTGGGAGCGCAGCTCTGACGCACTTAAAGAGCCATGCATTGTTCTGATCAGAAAGTACATTACATCTCATTTTAATAAGCTTTATTTGTGTAAGACTGAATAACTCTGAACTCGGTCACATTCTAAAACATACAACACCCAAGTTTCCCAGCACTTGACACTCATATGAGTGGTTTGAACTTTCCATTAACTGGAATCATAAATGTGTAAATGGTGCAGCTCAGAGAATATGTACAGAAGTTAATCACTTACTTTATATGTTGTCTAACTACTTGTACAAGATGAGCGCTTATTGCTGACTGGCCTTTATATTTAGGGAAATGTGGAGACCTGGCTGGGAATTCTCCTGAATGGAGTGAAGAAGACCTTGCACACCATAATCAGACAGGCATCGATCGCCATCAGTGACTCCGGCTTCAAGCTGTATGAGTTCCAGGCCATGTACCCGGCACAGATTGGTCTGCTTGGAATTCAGATGATCTGGACCAGAGATGCCGAAGATGCCTTAAATATTTCCAAGACAGACAAAAAGGTGATCGCTTGTTGCCAAGAAGGTCTTTGTTTCTTCTAATTTGTGTCCCAATTATTATAAATTATAAAATATACAATTCTCCATACTGTATTCTTAAATATACTATAGCACAAAAGAATGGAGTGAGCGCTACATACTATATATGTTTTATTATACAATACACTATAGCCACATATTAGGAACAACACATTCAAAAATCAATCATAGGTGGGATCACAATAATCATATAAAATGTAAAGTAGAGAAAAGAGAGGCCGCACGCAGTATGTATATATATATTTTAGGGCTTATATACACGAGCATATATCGGCCGCAGTTTTCACAGCCGGCCGATATACGCTTCCATCTAAGCCGTTCCCCCCCCCCCCCCCTTCCCTCACCGGATCTCTGCCTCTCTCCTCCCCTCTGAACGTTTGGCAATGGGTGGGGAGGATGGGGTGGAGCTAAGCTCCTGCCCCTCCCCGCCCCTTGTCCATAGCCAGCAATGGGAGTGGGCTGGACATAGCAGAACTTAGCTCCGCCCCACCCCCTCCCATTGCAAACGCCAGACTGGAGGAGAGAGCCAGTGAGGGGGAGGGAAGGAGGGACTGCTTAGATGGGAGCGTATATCGGCTGTCCGTGAAAACGCTCATGTAAATAAGCCCTTAAACAAAGTATGGATGTATAAATGTACAAATAGCAAAAAATGCTGTAAGAACATAGCAATGATCCTCTCTACTTTTGACAAAGAGGTCTAAATGCGCGTTGGCCCAAAGTAGTCTTGTCCTCATGGGTTTAATAATAAAATGTGTATGGACTTTGTGGAGATCTAGAAGGTGCTCCTTGTTGACCACCATATTGTCTCTTTGGTAAAGGTTATGCAGACAACAAATCAGAGATTCCTTGATCTACTAAATGATTTGATTGATATGACCACAAAGGATTTGACCAAGATGGAAAGAACCAAGTATGAGACTCTGATCACCATTCACGTGCACCAGAAGGACATCTTTGATGATCTGGTTAGTTGAATTTTCCTGTTATTGAGTTAAAAAAGGATGAAGTTGTAAAGCGTATTTCTCATTTATGACCACAATATCACCCGTATCAAACATTTGTCAGCAGTCCTCACATTCTACAAGTTGCATCTCTAAGGGTCTCTGTTTTCCCTGAGCTCAGCTGCTATGATGTTCCCCGACTCCCTGGAGAAATTTTAATTTTCAAAAAGGAGATATGCGAATTATAGGGGGTAGCAAACAATATGGAAGCACCGTATGAAATACATGCCTTACGTTACACGGGATTCTAAATCAGATTTCAATAAGACATGTAGAGACTGATTTTAAGTGGAGGTCATATGACACAGATGCTGCCGGATGGAAGTGAACATCTCCCCGAGCAACAAGGTTCCATTGGTCAGGGGCTTGAGGCATCCAGCTGCGGTTACCAGCCGGTTCCCAAAACCACCTAGAGCAGGGCAAGAGGTGAAGTAAACACAAATTTGGTGGGAAAGATTTCAGCAAAGCAGGGGTCAAAAGCAGCTCAGTTCTAATGATTAAAATCCCACGCATTTTGTACGGGGTTTCCATATTTTTGTCCACCCTACAACATTACCAATTTGGGTTGTGTAATGCCAGTGTATCACATTTCAAACTTAACAATTTGTCTGCAAATTAAACTTCCATGATTGTCTATTTCTCCACGTTTAACCCTTTTATGACCAAAAGGTCATTAAAGCATTTTGGATTCATCCACACTATATAGGAAAATGGACACAAAATCTGAAAAAAGCAACTTTCCTCAGTTCTTTCTCGTGATATTGTAATGTAGCTGTATAACCAACTATGATCACCATGTAACATAATCCTCTAATGCCCCAAGTATAAACATAGCAGATATGCGCACTTTACTTGCTGCTATGACTGCCCAAAACAGAGATCTTCAATAAGGTTTTAACCCTTTCCAATCCGCTGTCTGACGTCTTCAGACATTCTGATTGATGGCTGTACGGCTCCGATGTCGGAAGACGTCCGACAGGGTATTTTTACTGTATATTACTGGCCGCTCTGTTGTCAGAGGCCTCTCCAGCATTTCCCATACCTCATACTACAGTACTCTAGCCAGCAGATGGCGCCATTGTATAATGGCAGAAAGAGAAAGCTCTCTAGGAAACCCTGAATCCAAAATTGGATTGCAAAGGGTTAAGCCTGTCTCCGTTACCTGGCATCTACGTGGCATCTGTACATGCTGGTAAAGCAGTTGGGTGTAAATTGTTTTTTGCTAAGACTATAGCAGATAGGAAGAAGGCGGCAAGTGCAGAAATGGAGAACGGGGATTATTTCTTGTGGCTTTAGGAAGCCTCCGTATCCTATCATGTGGGCACAATGTGGCATCACACGGCGTTCTGCTAGGGCATCTATGTTATGATACATGTGTCCCCGCACTGGAAGGGGAGGAGCTTTGTTCATTTTTGTTGCTTTTTATATTATGATTTCTTCCTCTAAGGAGAATAAAAGTGATCATTTTTAATTATGGGAACTGGGCTCTTATATTTGGCACCACTTTGGTAACAAACACATAATTATTTCACTTCTTCTTTGTCAACGTATTGCCATGACAGCCCGGTTCAGAGTGTTCTATTAGAAGTAATCGGCCATCAAACTGCCAACATTTACATGCAGAAACACAAAATCATGAAATTTAATTTGCAGATAAAATTTGATTCACTGTCCTAAATTCTTCCAGATTGGCCCTTTTTCCGGGAATATGAAATGACTGCAGTGTATTCTAATGTAGATGTCATACTGCATCAAGCCACATGTGCCTCCTGCGCCCCGGGGTGGGCACCAGTGGTCTAAGCTGTGATTCCTTTTCTTTTCCAGGTCCGCATGAACATCCGATCTGCTTCAGACTTTGAGTGGCAAAAACAGTCCAGATTTTTCTTCATTGATGATTTAGACAAATGTATCATCCAAATTACAGATGTTGAATTCAGCTATTGCAATGAATACTTGGGCTGCACGGACAGACTGGTCATCACGCCTCTGACTGACAGGTGAAACATACGTGGCATGGGCTGTGAGGACGTATCCGAGGAATTTCATATCTACAGTATAATCAGTAAAAAATAATCTGTTGCAACCCAAAGGGAAGATTTACTACTGAAAATGCGCCATTGCACCAGAAAATTGTCTTGTATGCTTTGCACCATAGCAAGGTTGTTTTGGACATTTTTAGACACCTTTTTGCTGTGTCGGACAAAGGGGTGTGGCTTTACGGGGAGGGGGTGTGGCTTTTCAGAAAATGGGGCACGGCCTAAATGCCTAAATGGGGCATGGCCTAAAATGGGGTGCAGATGCCGGCAGGTTGTCTTAGCAATAATTGTTCCTGTGCCCTTACATAGAAACGAGCATTGCTCAATGGATGGAGGCGGAGTGGGCCAGGGATTGTTTCCATGCACTCACCTCCATTCACAATAAACAGGACTACCTGTTTACATGGGCCATTCCATGGTTCAGTTTTTCTCGTTCGTCAGTCAGTTGACGTTTGCACTGAATGATTTATCGGCACGTGTAAAAAGGCCGTTAGACCAGATAGTCTAAAGATGTGTCAGATTTATTAACCAGCATGAGTCAAATTACCCGCGCCGTTGTGAAGCAATGTAATTGCATATGGGCAGCGTTGACGATATGTCCATAGAGAACAATGGACTCTCTCATGTTGCGCCCATGTATTACACAATGCTTACACGCAAATGTGAGCGAAACAGCGTAAGGCAATGTATTTGTTTGCCTCCGAATTACCGTGTATCGCACGCACGGACATTGTGCGCGTATTGTGCGGTAATCTTACACTCGTGTGAGCCCGGCCTAAGACTGTTAAAACCACTGAAAAGGGAAATATAAACAGACGGAAACAATCCCAGAAGGGGCCATATACTTACTGATACAAGAGGGAGGGTGTATACACCTCATCCTAAACATGCAGGCAGCCAGACTGCTATATGGAGGAGCCATGAGACATCTTACAAGCAAGAGAAACTAAAACTGAAGGAGTCATTTAGAGCTCTAGACGAGAACGCTCCGACAATTAGATGGATCATTTAATGAACTTGGGTTACTTTTACGCAGGACTACTATCAGCCGAAGAAAAAAATCGCTCAAATAAGCAATTTTGACCAATAGTTATCCCATGCAAAGGTGGAATCCAACAAGGTCGTTTAGTCCAAATCACTCATTAGTCGATAGTGAAAAGAAGCAGCTAATGAGCGACGTCTCACTCAGCATAAACAGGTAGTCGCTCATCTATGAGCAACTTCCTGTTCACTGTGAATGGCGGCCGTAGAAGAACCCCCGGCACGCTCCACTTCCATTCACTGAACGCACAGGGGCAATATTAGCTGGGATGACTGTTGGCTGCCTAAGCGCCCGACAGTCGTTCCGTATATAAGTACACTAACACAATGAAACCTCGCCGTGCCGTACACCTCTGTACAGTGTATGCTAATGATTGGTTATTGTGATTCTTACATTGGTGCCAAAAGAGGTACTAGAGAAATTAAATACAAAAGGCAGTACTTCCTCCAAGAGAAGTCGAGGTATTATGTGAATGACTATTGAAAGATCACTTTAGGTAACATTCTCCCATTTACTGGTATTTAGAGATGAGCGAACCTACTCGGCCACGCCCCTTTTTCGCCCGAGCGCCGCGATTTTCGAGTACTTCCGTACTCGGGCGAAAAGATTCGGGGGGCGCCGTGGGTGAGTGGGGGATTGCAGCAGGGAGAGGGAGAGAGAGAGGGCTCCCCCCTGTTCCCCGCTGCTACCCCCCGCTCCACCACGCCCCCCCGAATCTTTTCACCCGAGTACGGAAGTACTCGAAAATCGCGGTGCTCGATCGAGTAATTACTCGGAACGAGTACGTTCGCTCATCTCTACTGGTATTACATTTTACAGTCTAGTTTTCAATAAACGCTGTCTGCTTTCTACAGATGCTACATCACTCTCGCTCAAGCTCTGGGGATGAGCATGGGGGGCGCACCAGCAGGACCTGCCGGCACTGGAAAGACTGAAACTACCAAAGACATGGGCAAGTGTCTTGGGAAATATGTGGTAGTTTTCAACTGCTCTGATCAGATGGACTATAGAGGTCTGGGCCGTATCTACAAAGGTATGTTTCTAGCATTTAAATGATCACTGACTTTTAAAATAAATGGTGCTTATGTTCTAGCCAATGGGATAAAGTCTGTAACAAGGCCAACTAGCAAAAATGGAATTAAAACCTTTAACAGCATGTCTTTGTGTATCTCTGCTTCTCTCCTCCTCCCCTCCTTCCCCTCCTCCCCCTCCTCTCTACTCTCCATAGACTTCTATGGAAACAGCATAAGTCATCACCCTCCTCCACTTCTCGTTATCCATCTTTCTGTCTCTGTTACTAGAGATATACTTGACTTGAAAGTAGACAGTGCACTGCAAATTAGCCCCCTAGTGGTCACCGCATTAGATGGATTTTTCAGTACAAAAATGTCATTTTAGGTAAATAAACTAATTTGCACTTTTTTAGTTAACACACTTGCTGTCATATCAACACAAATTATCTCAAAGTGCAGTAACCAATGACAGAGTCTGCTGCACAAGATTGGCACATAGATGTGATACCAATATTCAAAAAGGGGTCAGCGTGAGTTTGAGAGATCGGTCCTGTCAAACTAATTTGATCAGCTTTTATGAATAGGTAAGTTGCAGACTGGACGGGGTTGAGTCTGTGGCTGGTATGGATCTAGACTTCTCAAAGTCTTTCAATAGAAAGGTGTTATATAAAATGAGAAAGGGGAAATCTATGTTATTGGATTAGTATCTGGCTCAGCGATTGGAAACAAAGTGGGTAATAGTAAATGTAACATTGGGTCGCAGTTACCAGCTGGAGGCCACAGGGGGCGGTATCAGGCCCTCTTGTTTTCAGTATGTTTAGTAATGACCTGGTAGAAGGTTTACAGGGTAGAATTGTAATATTTACAGGTGATATAAGGCTCTGCAGGATAAACAGCACATAGGAGGAGAATATATTACAGAGGGATTGGGGGAAGCTGAGGGCTTGGGTGGAGAGTTGGCAACTGAAGATGCACTTGGGCCAAGGAAACACAATGTGCAACTATATATGAAAGCGACCCTCCAGTCCAAATCTCTTCCCACAACCAGAGGTTGCTATATATTACCTGCTGTTGTTCTTCTCTACCAATGTTCCTCCAATCTGCTGGTTTTGGATCGGGTTTTCAACAGTTCCCGGTGGTAGTCGCAAGTTCCCATCTACCTAAGGCCGGCTGCACAAGACCGGACTCTGCAGCAAATACCGCTCATAGCATGTTATGAAAAAGCGCTTTTTCCTGCACACGAGCGGAAATCAATTGCAATTTTCCACTCGCGGAGGGAAAATTGCAGCATGCTCTATTTTTAAGCGGATTCCGTGCGGATGGCTTCCATTGAAGTCAAAGGAAGACGTCCAACCCACGGCCCTTCCGCAACTGACATGGCGGGGAGGTCATGGATTGCAGCGATTTAAAAAAAAATAAATCCGTACTGCGCATGTCTGACGGCAAGCCGTGCGGACCAACCGCAGTACAGAAGGGAATAAGTAATGACTGGTACAGACGGACGCCAGCTGGGCACAGGGTCAGATTCCGCTGTGGGCTCCCGCATGCACACTGTGCACTGATTTGCTAGCACTGATTACATAAGCAGTGCTGGGCAATCAGAGAGCAGGTAAAGTGCATTGGTAGTCTAGTACTACTGTAATAAAGCACTGTGGGGATTAGGGAGGCTGAGGATAGCATTGGCCATTTTTGGATGGTTGAAAATGGGACCCAGAACCAGCAGATTGGAGGGCATCGGCGCAGAAGACCAACAGCAAGTAGTAGAAGTGTCTCTTTTGGCCTCACGACAAGATTTTATCTGGAAAATCTGGAAAAGGCTTTGAGTTCTTGGTGCGCAGTAAGGTCAACTGCTGCCCAGTGCCAGGCAGCTGCTGCCAAGGAGATCAAACCTGCAATGCATCAAAAGAGGCAGAGATGTTCACAACACAAACCTAGTTTTCCCTCTGTACAAAATCACTAGTCAGACCACACATGGGGTATTGTCTACAATATTAGGCATTAATGGATAAGAAGGACATACTCTACCTGAACTAGAGCGGGTGTAGACAAGTGCGAACAAGGTAATTAAGCAAATGCGATACTACTTCCGGGATTTCATGCCAAAGAAGCCATTGACGCAAATGTGAATTTAAACTAACCGTGACTCGTTATCTGGAGTGATTCTTTACTGTAAGGGTGAGACTATGGAACGCTCTGCCACCTGATGTTGATTCATTGAGTAAGTTCAAGAGAAGTCTGGATAACTTGAAGGTTATAATGTCACAAGTCATAGGTTCTATATATGTGGAGATGGGACATTCATCCAGGGATTTATTCTGATTGCCATATTTATAGCTAGGACAATTTTTTCCCTTAAAGATGGGGCAATTGGCGACCACCTCGGGGTCAACGCAGTAGGATTATTGGTTGGCCTGGATAAACCTGTGTCTTTTTTTAATGCTGTCAACCATATACCGTACATACTCGAGTATAAGCCTAGCTATACTCGAGTATATACGGTGTGTGTGTGTGTGTGTGTGTGTGTGTGTGTGTGTATGTATGTATGTGTATATATATATATGTGTGTGTGTGTGTGTATGTATGTATGTATATATATATATATATATATATATATATACACACACTATACATATACAGATACATACCATATACACACAGACTGTACAGTGTAGTATACAGACATATATACACACATTCATAGTATACAGCCATATACCCTTAATATGGACAGATTACTTACATACAGCAGGATGAATCTTCCCTCCTTCGGGCGCAGTAGGATCTCCGGGGCTGCAGAGCCACTCACCATTATCTTCTCGGGCCTGGCAGACTGTCCAGTGGGGAGGAGAGGAGTACCGGCAGCAGCGCTCACCGGGGAATGGGGACTCCCGGCAGCAGAAGGAGGAGAAAACATCCCACTACTCTGCGGCTGTGCTGCAGAAGGAGCCAGCGCTGTGACCGGATCAAGCGCCGGCCAATCACAGCCGGCACTCGATAAACCAATCACAGCCATTCAGTGACATTACTGAATGGCGGTGATTGGTTTATCGAGTGCCGGCTGTGATTGGCCAGCGCTCGATCCAATCACAACGCTGACAGCGGGGGAATTGAACAAGCCAGGGAGATGATAGCGGGGAAAAGCATCGCGCCGGTTAGAGCGACGCCGGCTGAGAGGTGAGTATTGCTGAGTTTTTTTAAACACCTCACTCGAGTATAAGCAGAGGGGGGCTTTTTCAGCACATTTTTTGTGCTGAAAAACTCGGCTTATACTCGAGTATATACTGTAAATATATTTCAAGAATACTTACAGTTTTCAGAAACTTTTGACATGTTTCTCTGCTCCAAGAATGGAGCCCTAATGAAAGTGCGAATGTAGCCTAAGATTCCAAGGCTGCGATCTGTGTTACAGGACCGCATTGTAGATGGTCTGTCATTTACATAAAAACTTGGTATTGGTTTCCATGGCATGTTTGTACATGACGTTGCAATGTAAAAAAAACCTGGAGCAGAAAACAATCATCCTGCTATCCCACTTATTAGAGGAATTACTGTATACCAGCTGCACTTTCCTGGTCCTGTCAGCGCATTTGTTTTATGCAACAATAGTTACATCTAGGTATACTATAGACACTTCATGCTAGTAAATATACAATGGACATGAATGCAGCTCAAAGCTCGCTGGTACCAGTAGATGGCAGTACAAAACAGGTCTCATCATTAAAGTTCTAGTCAGATAGGTTAAACAGATTTGATTATGTAAATTAAAAAAGGTTTTTTTTTGCCAAATATATAAATTAATGGTGCATTTAATTTGAATACATTTACATTGCTAAATGAAAGCTAATTTTAAAGTTTGTATGAATGTTCTCTATTATAAAAGCTATGTTAATGAAACTGGAGCTAAGTGTTCACTTGCAGTTTGCAGACGTTACATGAGAAATGTTACTATTATGTAGACTCTGTCAGAAACAATCCCGGCCCCAGAAGAAGTTGTTGTTTTGTTGTAAAACCCGTCCTGCAGTTCCATCTCAGCAGATATGTAAATGATGAGAGTTGTGGTGATTAGATGATTTGGTTTTGTCACCAGAGGTCCTAAAAGTGGTTCCTCCGGTACTGGTGTATTTTGTCTCCACCGGAATTAGGGGTGGAGACATGGGTTGGCCTGCTCACTGACAGGTGATGCCCACATCAGTGGATTGGCTGATGCAGGGAAGGGCCAAGAGACACCCCCAGCAGTGGATTGACAGATACAGGTGTGCTTTCCGCATTACCCTCCTGCTCCCTGTAAGTGTCCCACTGCTGGCTTCTCTGACTTTGGCTGCTGTACTACCAGCGGGTTCCTTCCCGTATCCTGTGCGCTCTCCGTTGTGGCTCCAGTGCTGTGAGTTTGGCTGCTGCTGTGCTGCGGTCCTCCTGTATCGCCGCTGACGCGGAGCGCACAGTCACAGCATTGGACGGCAGCAAAGCACACCCAGAAGACTACTGTCAGTGGGTCCGGCTGATTGGAGGGACAGGAGCAGCAGGTATGGGGCGAGGGTGAGACTGCCAGCGGATCTGGCTGATCAGGGGGACAGAAGCAGCAGGTGTGGGGCAGGGATGAGACTGCCAGCGGGGCCAGCTGATCGGGGGGGACAGGAGCAGCACTGACAGCTGTGTTTGGCCACCCGCTGCAGCCCTGTGCTGGCCAGCTCTACACAGCACTGACAGGAGCAGCTGTTTGTGTCAAGCACTGAAGTGAAGGCTCTGTTTGCCCCCCGCCCGGCCGCCAGCAGAAGTTACAGCTGCAGCTTCCGGGCCAGCCCCGCTTCCAGCGGCATGTGTGTGGGGCCCGGGAGGATGACGCAGGAGGTCGAGCTCAGGAAGGCACGTCTGCACCAGCCAATCAGCCGCTGGATGTGTGTCCTTCAACTTAGGACTGCCAAACCATGTCTCCACCCATTATTCTGGTGGAGACCAGATACACCAGTACCGTTCCCACCTTGTCCTATGAAAGGCTCTCAGAGGCTCCTCGTGTGTAGTGACCTCTTTTTCTGCTTGTGTAGAGCTTGTTGACCACTAGACGCCTCTATGACGCAGAGAAGAGATTTCACCCCGTTACCAGAGTCTGAGAGGGGCGCATTATTGGGATGTGAGAAGCTGGATGATCGTATTCATGAATTGTCCCCCACCGGACTGTTTTGTCCAAACTGTTAGGTGGTGTTGGGACCAGTGGATGTGCGATGGCACACAAGGTGACTGGGCTTAGGATGCCCCCTACAGTAGAAAGGATTACCGAATCTACTGACAAGCACCAGCAGCTCCAATTGTCTTGTTGTCCGTCATTGTTACACCCCTGTGTCTATTGGAACCAATTTCAGATGTTTGGCTGAAGGACATTTGGTCTCGTGGTGCCCATTACGTGTGCTGCTTTTGACAACCATCGACTATCACCTCAGTTTTTCATTCATGACACCACTGCAAACGGGACGCTACGGAGTGGAACCAGGTTGTCTTCATCAACAAATGCAGGTTTAGTTTGAGCGCTGATGACGGTCGTGTACGTGTCTGGAGACCTTGGAGTGAGCGCCTCAAACATACCTTTGCTATGGAGCGGCACACTGCCCCCTGCTGGTGTCATGGTCTGGTGAGCCACTGCATATGACAGTCGGTCCCCTTAGTAGTGGTACGAAGGACACGATAGGCTCAGGACATCCTGCAGCCACATGTGTTCTTCTCATGGCGGCTTCCAAGAGGCAGCAGGATAATGCGCATGCGCCATTACACAGTTCCCGTTCAAGTCAATGGGTTGTCTGTGTAATACAGGACTGGTCCTCCAGAGCAAGAGAGACTCTTTGCAATTGCTCTCTACTCTGACCTAGAGATGATAATCCTGGAAAGAGGTCCCCTTTATTAATTCAGACTTCCTAATGGGGTCTATGAAAATGGGTTTTCCAGTCTACACAACCCTTTTAAGTGATGGCATCTTCTGTCATGTCACTCTTGGAGGATGATTTAAGCTGGATTTCTACTTTAACTGTTTTCCATTCTATTACTACTGCATAGTCTATGTCAGCCGGCACAAGAAGTGCGCTCTACAGGAGCGGCCTGCGGTTTAAGTGACTGTAATATTGATAAATTATTCAGTGGCCAGTGTCCCATTTAAATAGAATATAATATTCAAATGCAGCTGAGTAGACTCCGTAGACTGTTCCCGAAGCTGTGCAGATCTATTGGAAGTGATTAGCAAGCAGCGCAGTTAGATAATTGTTCTGTCTAATTCCGGTGTCACTTCATGTATTTTCTGCTTCCTATTAAAAATTTCAGCAATAACTGAACTGTAACCTATAAGACAGAATGGGTCTTCTCCAGGATCAGAAGGGTTAACGAATGTCTGCAATAATTTGTTAATTCATTGCTTTCTGAATCTTAATGCCACGAAAGTAGAATATGGCTGGAAGAAAGTATTTAAAAGCTTAAATGAGGAACTAAATGGAAAGGCATTTCCACCTTATAAGAAGAAGCCGAGAATGTCCAAGGTCATGTTATCATGAAGATGCGTCCCGAGGGGTCTGCACCAGGAACACCCCGCATTAGACCCGCTCCTCTACAGACTAAATCTTGGCTGCTAAATGAGGTGGTGATAAAATTTGTCACACAGAATGAATGTACTTGATACTACTAAGAAATTGCTTTGTCTAGACATATATATATGGACGAATATAAAGAGAGCTGGAATAAAACTGCGGGATTGTTGTACGACCTCGTCAACTTTTAAGTTCTCAGTGTAAAAATTTCTTGACTTTAGGTGATGTGGGAATGTGATACAGACCTTGTGGGTGTTATATATGACAATGGCCTGGAGAATCATTAATCTTTCTTAAAAATGACATTACACTTTGTTCATTCCATGTGACAGTATTGTGTTCTGTACTCTTGTTACATTATGGATACACTACCAGTATAAGCGTGTCAATGGACACATCATATAGTTCATGTAATCCTTTCTCTACTTTTACCTTGGCTCTTCTGTATGAAGTAAATATATAGTATATTCCCACATTATACAGTCTATACACCTCATCGCACAAACATCTACGTCTCATGGGGACCGTTTTGGGAGTGTCAGGACTGGCTAGAAACAGGGGGTTACGGAAGTCCCTACGCCAACCCTCTTCCGTGTCCCTGCCTATGTGCCCCCCTGAGCTAAACCCCAGGGCGACAACTGGGCGAGGGTCCCTACTCTGCACTAAGGACGTGACCCCTGGAAGGGAAGGGACAAGTGGAGAAAGTATGAAAACCAACTAACAACAGACCAAGGAGCAGATAACCTCAGAGTCAAACCAACCGGGAACGTCAGGCCGAGGGAATATCAAGGTCAAAACTAAAGGCAGGACTGAAATACGCGGGTGTTAGCTGGACAAAACCTAACCAAACACTAACACTGGGATCGAGCACCAGGCAGACTAAATGCAGAAGTCCCCACCTATCACGGTGCGGAGCGAGATGACACGCCGGCCAGTGATGTAATAAATCCAGCCCCTCCCCTGCTATGCCTCCCAGCAGGAGAGCCATGAGTCCGGCCCTGACCGACGTGCCCCGCACTGCCAACCAGCCTGAGTGACCACCAGCACGGGGGAAAAGCCCGAGTGGAGACGCCCATGAGACCACCAGCGGCGCCAGGGAGGACAGTGCGCCCACGCCGAGCACTGGCGCTCCCAGCGGTGAGCCTCTTCCTAACAGGCAGAGGAATGTTGTCCCATTCTTATCTGATGTAGGATTCCCGCTGCTCTGCAGTCCTCAATCGTCTTTGCGTTTTTGTGTGTCATAATGCGCCAAATGTTTCCTATTGGTGAAAGGTCTGGACTGCAAGCGGCCGGTTCCCCCCGGACTCTTCTTCTGTGAAGCCATGCTGTTGTGATAGATGCAGTATGTGGTCTAGTGTTGTCTTGCTGAATTATACAAGGCCTTCCCTGAAAGAGACGTTGTCTGGATGGAGTATATGTTGTTCCAACCTCTATATACTGCTCAGCATTGATAGTGCCTGTCAGGATCTGTAAGCTGTCCATGCCGTAGGTACTAATGCAACCACATGCCATAAGAGATGCAGGCTTTTGAACTGTGAGCTGATAACAAGCTGAATAGTCCCTTCTCTTCGAGTTCGCAGGACATGGCATCCAAAGAGAATTTCACATTGTGATTCATCTGACCACAGAACAGTTTGCCATTTTACCTCAGTCCATTCTAAATGAGCTTTGGCTCAGAGAAGACACCGGCGTTTCTGGATTGTATTGATATATGGCTTCTTCTTTGAATGATACAACTTTAACTTGTATTTGTGTATTGTACAGAGAACGGTGTTCACAGGCAGTGATTTCTGGAAGTATTCCTGAGCCCATGCAATGATTTGTATTACAGAATCATGCCTGTTTTTAATGCAGTGACACCTGAGGTCCCGTAGATCTCAAGCATCCAATATTGGCCATCAGCCTTGTCCCTTGTGCATGTGAATTTCTCCAGAATTCTCTTAATCCTTGATGATGATATGTTCTGTAGATGGTGGGATATTCAAGGTATTCACAATTTTATGTCGGACATTTTTTCTGAAAGTGTTTCACAATTTTCAGATGCAGTTTTTCACAGATTGGTGAACTTCTGACCATCTTCGGTGAGATGTGTGGCTGCCATCAATTTCTCAATGTTTCCCTTCCCCTCTGATCTGTGTTGTATGCTCTATAGCGGATAAAATATAGTTAGATGAGATTTCCGAATTCTTGCATTAGTTTTTTCTTTACATTTAGTTACATTTTTCACATCGGTGCGCCTTTTTTGGAATTGAAGTTGTATTTCTATAATAATGAAAACTAGATATTGAGCTACTTTTAAGAAGTGGGCAGCTAGCACTGGACGCTTGTCTTGGCAGACCTGAAAATGAAAATCCATTGCCAGTTATAATGTAATGTACAACAAAAGCAAATGGAACGAATTTGTGTTGCCAAATTATTTTCGGTATTTGGATGTTGCAGCGTACTTGCGATTATCATACGTTTCCTTGAATGCCTTTTTTTCATGCATTTTGTAGATGAATTACTGTAGTTCATTCGCTTTGTGTTTGGCACAGGCTTGGCGCAGTCTGGAGCTTGGGGATGTTTTGATGAGTTCAATCGCATTGAGCTGCCGGTGCTGTCAGTGGCTGCACAACAGATTTACATAGTCTTACAATGCAAGAAGACCAAGAAAACCCAATTCATATTTACAGATGGGGATGTGGTGGACTTGGATCGAGAATTTGGAATATTTCTAACTATGGTAAGTTCATCTTCAGACAACACCATTGTGTATTGGCGAACGCATTGGCGTATTTTACACGCAAAAAAACACACATGGATGCTACCTGTTATTGAAATAGCCAATAAGTTGAATGATTTCAAGATGTGTTCTTTCGCTGCACAAATGCGCAGGACAATAGAGCATGCTGGGCATTTTTTGCACGACCCAATTGCACACGCCAAATATGTGCATGTTGAAGAAACCCACTGAAATCAATGGGTTCTGTTTTCTGCATATTGCCTGAGCAAATTTGTCGCTCATCAATACATTAGTGTGAATCCGGCGTAAGGATGCTAACTAGAGATGAGCGAGCGCACTCGCTAAGGGCAAATACTCGAGCGAGTATTGCCTTTTGCGAGTACCTGCCCGCTTGTCTCCAAATATTCGGGTGGCGGTGGGGGTGAGCGGTGAGTTGCGGGAGTGAGCAGGAGGGAGCCGGGGGGAAAGATAGAGAGATCTCCTCCCCCCCTCTCGTTCCTCCCCGCTTTCTCCCGCCATTCCCCGCCCCCCGCTGGCACCCGAATCTTTTAAGACGAGCGGGCAGGTACTCGCAAAAGGCAATACTCGCTCGAGTATTTGCCCTTAGCGAGTGCGCTCGCTCATCTCTAATGCTAACGTAATCTCCTTGCATGGATCCTCTTGGATAACCTGATGACTTTCAGCTTCATGTAGGTAGCAAATTTGCAGAAAGAATACACAAAAGATATTGTTAGCCCTGCTGTATATATAGGTTAATACTTGTTATCTGGAATCAGAGGTAAGGTCTAGGACCTGGCAGAACTATTCCATCTGTTCCTGGTGCCATCTCATTTGCTGCCAAGAGTGCCAGCAGGGAAAGGATACAATATTTATGATGTTATCGTGCTGAATTTGCAACATTTCCTTAATGTAATGTATAGAATAACAGCACACTGACACTCACCCTTATCACTTCTTTTCTTTTACTCACTCATAAATATAACAAGGCCTTTAACCCTTTCCAATCCACTGTCTGACATCTAAAGACATTATGATTTAAGGATGCACAACTCTAATGTTGGAATACATCTGTTGGGGTTCTCTTACTGTATATTGCCAGCCTCTCTGCTGTCGGAGCCTATCCAACGTGTCACCTCATGCAGTACTGGCTTTAGCCAGCAGATAGCGCCATTGTATAATGGCAGAAAAAGAGTAAGCCCCCTAGGAAAACCAGGATACAAATTGGAGTGGAAAGGGTTAATAAAATACATTGTGAAAACAACTTAAACACAGTTTGCGGACACCGATTTGTTTTAAATCCCTTGATAACTTTTTGTGTAACTCCAAGCGCCAGCTCCATGCGAGGATACACCTCCCACCGGGCGCACGGACAGGTGCAGGTACACCAAAACCAGCTATAGAAACAAAACTCCGGCACTTCCATGCTATGAATAAGAACTCTGTTCGAAATATGTTAGCGTAACTTTAGAAGATGTATTTAGCCATGAAATTTAAATAAAACACTGTTTTTATTCTGTAATCCATGGAAGTGCCGGAGTTTTGTTTCGATTACTTGATATATCTGGTTATGTATATATTATAGAAACACTTGTTTTTGTTTGTAACTATTACTTTTACTTTCTTAGAATCCGGGGTATGCAGGGCGTCAGGAGCTCCCTGAAAATCTGAAGGTTCAGTTCCGTACAGTGGCTATGATGGTGCCAGACCGTGCTATCATCATGAGGGTAAAACTCGCCAGTGCCGGC
Source organism: Eleutherodactylus coqui (assembly GCA_035609135.1). Lineage (NCBI taxonomy): Eukaryota > Metazoa > Chordata > Amphibia > Anura > Eleutherodactylidae > Eleutherodactylus > Eleutherodactylus coqui. The sequence goes on along the minus strand of CM069413.1, from coordinate 38,335,311 downwards.
TTTCGAGACAACCTAATCCTCAGCCGTAAATTCTACACTCTATACAAGTTGTGTGAGGAACAGTTGTCTAAGCAGGTAGGTTTATCAGTGTGGGAACATGGTAAACTCATGAAAACCATCTTGATCTACAGTAGTTACTGTATTTATATGCAGACACTTACAGATCATCTTATCCTATACAGCAATAAACAGTCTTCTAAATGATTAAGCATCACAGATATTGGTATGCTATAGTGGTACTGGGGAGCGCCCACACCTGTACCAGGTGTCCGGAGTTATCTTGTGAATGAGGTTGAACACTGGCCAGCGAGCTCATGGCGAGGCAATGCAGATTATTAGGGTTCGAACAAAGCATAATAGTGGGTGCCATACCGATATGGCGTTCCATTTCCGATGTTGTGCGGGCATTTAGCATTCATTGATCGACAGTGTCACGTGTACTGGGAATACGTCATAGAAAACTTTGCCACCTACAGTGGTCACCCAATGGTGCTTAAAAAAAAAATTCTTTACTCACCTATTCCTCCCCAGGCAATCCACTTACCTCATCTTCTCCCCGTCGATC